>JAXASZ010000485.1:0-80012 GCA_038407095.1 Ceratocystis destructans
GGGGGGGGGGGGAGTGAAGGTGGGTTGGGGGGGGGGGGAGGGGAGGAGAGGGGGGATTCTGCATTCTTGTTTACCACCGTCTTGTATTGTTTCACCATTTCAATGCGGTTTTGATGCCAAAGCTGGCGTTTTGGCAGGCAAATTGTAATTATAGCCCTTCTAGTGCATAAGAAATATTGACGTCATAGGCCTTTGCGCTAGCTGCGATTACTTTGCCTTCGTGATTTGTAGCTAATTCTTGCCCTTTTCGCATGCATCTGCCTTTCTTGCCCGGCATTTTCCACAGAACACCAATCTCCACGGTCACGGGAAACACCGCAAAACACACCCGACTCTACTATAGCTCCTTGTCCCTAAAGAGCACGCTTGCATTTGTCAGTGTCAGCCGCCTTCTCACCACCGGAATTATTGGCATGGGAATTCTCGTGGAGGAAACTGAAGCTTGCCTTCACTACGGAACAATGAAGACCGCCAAATATTATGCTGTGTTCGATCGACAGCTTTGACCTTCTAGAACTGCAGCCACACGTCATCAAGACGATCAGTCTAGCGGCGCTCGATAAGCTCGGAAATAATATGGGCGAGAAAGCTTTGCGTGGCCAGATCTAGAACTTGGCTGGAGCTGTGAAATTAGTTCTTACATTTGCTTTCTTGGAGGTTGTACGCATGGAGAGTTCCCACAGGCTTCTGAGGATTTGCGGAAGAAACAACATCGCCCTCAGAATGAGACGCAACCTGGAGAATATGGAATTCCGAAAGAAGCTAGAACGGACTAGCCCCAGCTTCACGTGTTGCTATATCACTGGGACCAAATGCGTTGCGATAGGGTATTACCGTATGAAGTGATGCGGGATCCCGATAGTGTGACCGTAGACTTTCGAAGCCAAATGGGCTGCTTGCCGTCCTCTCTGTATGCGATGACAAAAGGCGTTTATGACCCTTGGTTGGTTTTAGGCTTGAATTCTGGATGTCGCTGAGCTAGCTGCCTTCTGTTATGGTGAGCTATGGCTCCTCTGCGATGGGGCATCCCGATAGCCACTGTGCAGGCTGCAAACTGCGAGCAGCTGCAAGTAGAGGGCTTGCGCTTGTATTAGAGCTTGGAAGGTTTTAATACGTGGAGTCTCGAATTCTGGTATTCGCAATGGCAAATCAATCCAGGTGGACCAAGTTAGCTTGGGTACAAGATGTGTTTTTGACTAAGCTGCAGTGCATCTACACGCAGGGTTGAAAGTGGATAGTGTGCTATCGTTATCGTCACTACTAAGTTTATGAAGGATGATGGGAGTATTACATGCTCAAATAAAAGGTGCCCGCCATACGAACGAGGAGCTAGCACATGATGCTGCCTGTGAACCGCAGAATGAGGGGCAGCAGCTCGTCCTAATCTCTGCTGCGATTGAGAGAGTGCTATTGGTAGGTGATAATTCAGTGCGGTGTATTTTGCTATACGGCTTGTCCATAAGGCACCTATTGAAGCACTGTTAATTTGCTTCCTCGGTAGTGTCGAAGCCTCGAAACAACGCATACAGTCGGCGGGATGTCAAGACCAAAACCGACACAAAACAAAGAGGCTATAGTATTGCGCGACGTACAGCGATATGCGGCGAGTGGCGATGTATATATGTGCCTTTAATCTGATTGGCCCGCATAATTAAGCTTGCTCATGTTATTTCATTGGCCGGATCTCGTCGCTTCAAAAAATGGTTAGCGGCCAGGGTTCCAATGTCGAGCACCCCAAAACATGTGAGTACAGCAATTGTATAGCAGATTCGTTGGCTGCACATCTTGCAGGAGTTGCTTGGGAAGAGTCACTGGGATGAGAGGTAGTTGTTTTCATAAGGGTCTTTGAGGCACATGATACAGAGAGACATGCCAGACAGAGACGTATTATTGACTTCAATCCGGCACAACTACGGGCTCTCTTAATGCTGGCTTATAGGCTATGTAGTAACAGAGCATACAGTTGCCTCCTGTGTGATTTTCAGACTAGAATGAGCAGGAGAGGGTGAGGTTCATACAGCCACGGTGTTGTTGCTTGGGTATGTGAAACAAGTAGCAATACGTGGTTGCATAACAAAGGTAGGATAAATAGTTAGTTAGGCTTTGTTTCGAAAGCGTTAAATCTTACCGCGCGAACTTCAATTTGGCTGCTAGCCATTGCGATTGGGAGGTTGTGTCTGTAGTAACATGAAGACACTCTTTTAAAGGCATTTTGTTGAGAGAGCTTCCGTGGGCGTTCTGGATAAGGCCCGGGTAAGTTGGTATGATGATGTTCTTAGCTGGAAGAAGGGGCCAGTGTATATGAAAGTAGGAGAGATAACTTTTCATCAACTTGACATATTCGATTCAAGGACTAATTTCAACACACTTGTATTGGAGATTTCGCTTGAAAAAGCAGACATTTAGAGTGTTTCCTTTACTTGTAGGAAACTTGCATAACATCGCAGACATAGATATTGTACTGTTGGAGCTTGGTTTGGAATCTCCTCCTGGGTGGCACCGTAATTTGAAGCTTCAGTCATGGCTATACACTTTGGGACAACTCTCGATTGCAGTGCCGCCCATTCTGTGACGGCTTGCCATGTCAGCGGATAACTTGTGTGTCTATAAGACCGAGTAGCACTGAGAGTATGCTGGCCCTTCCTTCTTTCACCCAGCCCCTTGCCCATTGTGTATGTACAAGTTTTGACAGCCATATGATGAAGGCGGCCTGATGATGGATACAAGAAGCGAGGGTAGAGGGGAGGGGGGATAATCGCCGCCCGATGTTCAATGCCAAGGTCAAGCTTTAACAAGCCCATTACCCATTATGCCAATCCTCCTCTGAAGCTCTTTGAAAATGTTGTATAGTCGGTTTCTAGGCTAGTCAAGTAGTATATCAAGTGTGCCTGCTTTTGAGGCCTAGAATGACGGGATAGGACTTTTGTTAACCAGTTGCCGAATGGGTTTCTAGGCCTCAACCCTTTTAGGAGAAATGTGCTACTAGGTGCTACCATATCTCTAACTAATTATATGATAGAATGGCTAAGAATGCCATTTGGGGGGTTTCTGCAAAGTTTTGGATGGCCGCCATCGGACCGGAAACCCACAGAGCTGACGCGGCCAATCATGAGTGGAGGTGGATGGCTGAGTAAACTATTTCTATCATCAGTTCATTCCATATCGCTTCAGATCCTTTTTGGTACTATTCATCAAGTAGCGGCGGCGGATTACCAAGCAACAGCGAGACATTTTCTGTTAGATCTATAAAGCCTCGAGATTTCTAGAAGGTCTTGTGCCCTTAGCCACTAATAGGGAGCTTAAATGTGTTCTTTAGAAATTAAGGGGCAGATTGATACACAGAAAGATAGATGTAGCTACCAAGTATCCATAGCATAGGCTATACACCTAGGGCGAGAAGAAACTTGAACCAGACCGTGAAACCAACGGGTTTGGTACCAGTACTGATGATTCCACAGAGGAAATACTTACAGTCTATTGGGCACTAATGTAGCTAATCAAAGAGGCCCAGGGCTTAATTATCTGGATATTGAAAGACAGTCGCGGATAGTAGATAGTAGACCCAATGCCCAGAGGACCTCGGTGATAGTAGATACGGTCGGCCTAACGATGTCTCAGTTCGTCGTGGTGCCGTCCATTATGGAAGGCACTAAGCTTCGAGACATGTAATACAAAGTATGGCTGATGATTCGTCAATGACTGTAGTCAGATATTTCGAGCTGATAGGAGGGAAGGATTTGAACATAAGCGAACAGCTGCGCGAAGGTAAGAGGGTGAGGGGGTCGGTAGTCTTATAAGGGAGTTTGTCTCAGAACTTCACAGGTTCTTCATCCTTTCTTTTGCAGAAGACTGAAAATGAGTGACGCTGAATTCTCGGAAACTCGGATGCTTGCTAAATGAGACCGGGGACTGTGAAAAAGAGATAAAAGATAAAAAGACCCAATCACCAGCCAAGATAGGCCTTTGCGCCAATTTGATAGAGCGAGGTCTCTTCGGCCGCGGAGAATTTAACGGAATGATAAGTGGAATAAGCATTTGCAGTGAGCTTGTCTAGAAACGGCAAGCAACATGATATAAGTAACGACATGCGGAAGAAATGCATCCAGGAATAAAGCAGGCAGTACAAAGGCTTGGAGCCAGATCATGACTTTGGCGATCTGCAGGTGAACAAGCCTCTGGTATTTTGGGTGCAATTAACTAGCTACCTCGGTGTTTTGCAGCTGGGGGAGCCGCCAACACTGGCAGATGAAACCTATGCTTACTTCGAAGCCCAAAAGTACAGTTCTCGTGCCAGGCAGTGACTGAGACCATATTAGTACCTATATATGTCGTCATCCCAGCGTATTGCGCCGTCTCCACAACTAACCGCCCAGCATACGTTTAGCCTAGTATTGCAGTGAGGCGGGAGAAGGGGGCCTGTCTTAGTCTGCCGTTCCACTAACCCTATCAGCAATTTGCGCCTGCAGGAGGATCCAGGGAGAAATTCTACGTATAGAATATCGAGTTTTTAGTGATTTCTTTAGCAGTCAAGTTCTACCATTGGGCACGGCTGTGTCCGAGTATTCTAGACTAGGGTTGACTAAGGGTTAATCTCAGTAGAGGCTGCTTCTTCACGATGAGATCAAGGCCCAGAAGTAGCCAGAAAGCCCTGTTGCTCTCTTTTTAGGCAGAGAAACTGGCTACGGCTGATGAAATAACGAAGGCTAATTCTGAGGGTCAGAAAGGGAAAATCTACGAGTAGATCGGGGGATCTACATACTGTCACTTTTGACCTCACCGGTCTTGCAGATCACAGAGTTATAGATACCTGACAAGTGCTTTATGAACTGAGAGAGCTTAGGTTGGAAACTGATCCATACCTGCGGTAAAAGCTAGGTTTGAGGCATGCATTAATTGGGCAACTCTGTGCTTATATATGCCATAATACTGCAACATGTATGCAGCAGCACACTTGCAGGTGCTCTATCTTTGTTGATCTAGTCTAGAAGAGGCCTCTGAGTTACGTAGTGAAGCTGTCTGTGTCAACGATAGGCATCTAAACATGCTGACAGGTCTGCACCCTTGGCTTTGCTATACTACGTTAGAAGACGGCGAAGCGGGCTGGACGATGACATATCGTCGACATTAGTAGAAGAGACATGTAGAAACCGCAATATATACGCAGCTTGGGCGCTGAGCTGGCCTCTTTACAAGAGGATTCGTTGATCCAAGCTTGATGGCGATGCAGTATTATGATTATCCAAGACATTGCCTTTGCTCAAAAGAAACGAGCAAGTGAGTAGTCACTTCCATCCGATTCAAGATATAATCAGCGGATGTTGGAGACTGTGGCTCGCCCGACATGCAACCGTGCCTAAACTAGAACTTGAAAATCGAACTAGTTGATAAATAAATTCAAGCCGAACAACTTCTTGCGTGTTGACAGGGCAAGGCAACAAGTAGAGTCTTGGGTGAAACCTTTCATTGAATCCGTATATAAAAGCAATGGCCTGCTCGCTCTGCCCGGAGAAAAAATAAAATGGGCAAGCCTTGATGGGATAAACTTACCAAAATTATAGGCTACATTCATACACCGTCGTTTCATAAACATGCTCTTCCATATCCTGGCCGACGCGACCAAGGAGAACACGAAGCTGGGTGCCAAGGCAATCAACGTCGCTCATCGCACCCACAATGGTGTCTTGGATGCTACGGGCCTCGGCGGCTTCATACCTTCGTCTATACAGAACCTCACAGACAACGTGTATGACATCAACGAGAACTTGGTTCGCGGGGCTGGGAGGCAGGCCGCTTCATTCCTCCAACAGCTAGAGTAAGTTTTAGTGAGTTCATAGTAGCGTTTTCCCATGTCGTCTTAACTAAGCATTTGATTAGTGGACCAGATAATCGGCGTCAGCTCCGAACGGCGAACCATGACGACAGCGATGAAGATGAGGCGGACGAAGATCTTGCCGAATCTTGCATGCAAAACAAGGTATGCGCTTGCGTGCTTTATGCCCAAGAAAATAATACTAAGGCGTCTTTAGGGTGGCGTTGTCCCGGCGATACATCATGAGCTGCGGTGGTGTGATCCTATTCCTGATAACTACGATCCCCGAGACCACGAGTTTGAGCTTACTAGCACACCTGTCAAGCCCTTGGTGGATCTTCGACCCTTCTGTCCGGAGATCTACAATCAAAAAAAGATGGCAAGTTGTATTGCAAACGCCGTTGCTGCGGCTTATGAATACGGTATCAACAAGCAGCAATTGCGCCCATTCTCTCCCTCTCGGCTCTTCATCTGGTACAATGCTCGTGCAAGATCAGATAACCCGAATGACATTCATAAGAATGCTGGTTGCCAGATGAGGAATGCTATTGCAAGCCTCAATTGCAAGAGAAACGGGGTATGCGCAGAGCAAGACTGGCCATATGTTGTTGGCGAGTACGACAAGAAAACAAAGATTTTCAATAAGCACGCCAAGGCTGGGATGAAGCCTAGCCCGGAAGCAATGAGAAAGGCCCGCTTTCATACAGCTACCAAGTACTTCTCCTTTAAGCCAGGTAAGGATCTTTGCCTTAGGCTTAAAGGGTGCCTTGACAAAGAATATCCATTTGTTATGCAAATGAAGACCTTTGGTTCTCTCAACGAACATATAACTCCATACCATGAAATTAGTAAGTCAAAGTCTCCCAACTCCTTATTGGCTTGTGGCTCTAACAACCGGCGTTACACAGAAATGCCTGCCGGAAAGGATCTCAAGAAGCCAGGCGGTCACGGCGTCATGGTTGTAGGCTACAATGACAACAACAAGGTATTCATTGTGCGGAACTCATGGGGTGAGGAATGGGGAGATAATGGCCATTTCTACCTGCCCTATGCGTACTTGAAGCATTGCTCTGATTTCTGGACACTTCGTGTGATCAGCTCTGGTTCGCGGTGAGTTTTGACCAGCCCTGATGCTCTAGGCATGGCCATAGTGCTCAGTTAGCTCAGGATTTGGGGGTGTCCAAGTCCTTTGCTTTGATCAACATCTATTGTTTATATTGCAAGAGATTCAAGGTGTTCGTCTCTGCCAAGATAGCATCCTAAACCCACCTATTACTTTTCTTCGCGTAGAAACAAACACTAAGGCCTGATGTAAACGAAGATATATCTAGAGACCCCTTGTGAAAACACATTTACTTGCATCTTCCTACTAAAGACGCAGATCATTGGCAAGTAGTAAACACTAATGGTGTTTGGACCTATCAAATGCTAGTAAGTTGTAGTCGTAGATAGCTAGCTAACTAGCTTGCTAGTTTCCTCGTGGTTAGGTAACCAAGTATTCGCCCTTTAATATACACACGGAGGCACATCAAGATTTATGCTCGTATTAGGGTGGGCTTTCTACTTTAGAAGTTACTGGAGAATCTTTAGACGACATGATGATTGGGACACTAGCTAGATTTGGTGATGGTCAAGTTGACGCCAGTAGAGGCTCAAAAGTGCCTAGCTGCGGGGAGAGTGCGGGATTGCTGGCTGCTTGAAATTCTAGGTTCATCTGATGAAGCCGAAGGTCGAATCGATGTTTTCTTCAAAATAGACTGATTTTGAAAAGAAGAAAATCCTAAATATATTTCGTATGGTGTTTCACCTTGACAGCCAACGCAGATGTCGTTCTTGATTCAGGCTGCGATTTTGCGCGATTTTACCCGCTATCCTTTTGCAAAGTATACGTAAGAGTTAGTACCACAAGCTAATAATAGGTGAGCTATGAAAGCTCGGATTCTATCGGCAATTTCATACAGCAAGGTCTGGTTGTGGCTCGCCGTGCATGGTAATCGGTGGCTACTCGGTGGATAAGAGGCTATAAGAGGCGGAGCTCGCATCGTGCTTCGTAGCCTTAGCTCACTTTATGAGGATGCCGTTCCATATTTTGGAATGTCTGTTGAAACTAGGAGAATACAGTGAACAGACCCTTTTGGAAGATTCCTAGAGACTTTTGACTGCTCTCTTCTTCCCTTACTTTGTTGTTAGTAAGCTACTTGGGGTCATCAACTGTCATTGCCTTTTAAATGTGGGAATACATGTAAACATAGCAGCGAAGTTTATACCCGGCATATTCTTCGTGACGGTCTTAGTGATCTAATGAAACCGGTTATTATGGGTAGATACATTGGCAAATGAGGCTCATGCAAGATACATAGTTAGCCCTGTCCTGATGGTAGCAGCAGTATCTCATTAAGTATAATAATTAAGAAGGCTGACTTTTAGTTTGAATCTTTTGGTAAGGGTGTGCTCAGTGGATGTAGCAAATGGGAAGAACCTTGACACTTACAAGTCAGGGACAAACACCCTGTACACAACGTGGTATCTTTTTTACTAGACAAAATCTACACAGCATGCTAGGCAAGGGCAATAGTAACGGCCAGCCTCGGTACTATCAATAAGGTAGAAGCATAACGGTTTTTGTTTCTTTCCGTCGCACCTTGGTCCTGGTATTGCTGTTAGCTGCGGCCTATTCTCTCATATGTTTATCCACCTGCTGAGATCTAATTGATCCGACAATTCCCGCAATCTTCACTCTTTGTACCATGATGTGGCCTGGTAAATGGCGTCGGTGACATAGAACGGGCTAAGCATCTATCATGTGAGAGAACTATTCAATGGACACAATAGAATGAAGTGGCTATACCCTGCGAATAGCACGGTGTAATGGAGGACATTTCCTGAGGAGCTTGTCTAATAGTCGCCTTCCGAGATTGATTGACTTGGACCGATATCTAAGCTCAAATTTTAGAACTAGAACTGGATCGTGGATATGAATGTGGTATTTCAGTAGCGTTTCGTCCCCATCTCAATGCACTGTACAGTATCTATAGTTGCCAAAACCCATATCGACGGCAGGCGTCATTCGTTGTTTTGAGGCACAGAGCGCTTGAAAGTGCTCGGATATCATGGAGCTACGAACATTGAGTCGCAAACTTCTGTGACTTACGCTTGTGGTACCAACGCCGTACACACAGAAGCCTATGTGTTAAACCGCTTCCGCCAACGGCAGCCGTTGTCCACAGCACGAATACGAGCATAGCGGAGTTTTGCCCTCTGCGTCAAAAAACACAGCACAGAGAACAACAGGATATTTCTGCAGTCTTGGCCCTACGGGTGAAAAATTGCATTCATCAGTCCGTACTCCAAGTAATGGCCAAGTCCCTTAGAATGTCAAGGCCCAGGAATTAGATGTAAATGTTTAAATTGTATCCTTTATTGTCGCTCTATAAGCTTACATGGCGTCTCATATGTTGTCATGGAACGCAGCCTCGGCACTTGCAATACTACCTCTTTGATAAAAAGAGGCCGTGCCATTGTCAGATCGTCTAGCTGCAGTACTATGCCAGACGGGCCTCTCGCATCTTCATCGCAGACTTTGAGCACATTCCACGGTAGACTTAGCCAGGCCAGCGTAGAATCTTGGCATTGTCCTTTATCTAGGCTACCATCACATGGTACTGCAATGCTCATGTTGCTGTAGCCAGTCTCCAGCTCGCTCTTGCTATGTAACCACTCGACAGTTGAGGATGAAAATCGTTTTCCGTCTTTCCCTTTGCTTTTAGGGACCGCGCTACTTTTCCGAGAAGCCCACATATTCACTGGCCAATACCCATATAGATAGGCCCACGTTGCTTGATTGCCTTGGAGCCTATAACTCAATACAGTATGAGGGTCTAAGGCATCTTCACCATTATTCTATGTTGGTTACAACGATTGAAGCAAAGATACAGAATTCACTATCAGAACACGGTTCTAAACAATCGACTCCCGCGATCGTTCCTCTAGTTCTTATCAACACCACGCTCTGCGCAGAACTTGGCTACCTCCTTTTTCAGTGTGTCATTCTGTCTCTCCACCTTCTCCATAATGTCCGTCACGATCTCGCCCAACGCCCACTCGCCCTCCGAGCCGTGGACTGATCTGTAGATCGTCTGCATCTCGTCCATCACAGCTTGCAGCTGGTTTGGCAGCCAGGTGACAATGGGGCTGCCACCCGTGGCTGTTGGGTGTGACGTCTGCTTGAGAATGTACTCGCGAGCAAAGCACCAGTGTCTCCAGCGGAAGTCACGAACCTGGTTGAGAAGCTGCAGCCACAGGCTGCGGGACGTCTTGAGAGCCTGCTTCTCCTCGTCTGATTCGGAGGATGCATCGATGCTCAGCGCGTAGTCTTTCAGAGACATACCCTCAGACTCATTGCGCACCCACAGAAGAAATTCGCGGTGGTTGCTGGGGCGGTACTTACGGAAGTCCTTGAGGATCTCAGTCAACGGTGTTTCGGGCAGTGGGAGCTGTAGGAAGTTATCCATTAGCGGAACCATCGAGTCGTTGGCACCACTCTCGCCGCGGAAAGCCATAGGCTTGTCATCGTTGACACCCTCGTAGACCACGCCGTTGGGGAACATGCTCTGCGACGTAATGCCAAAGATAAAAGTGCGGAAGCTAGTGTACTTGCGGGGCAGCGACTTCTGCCACATCATCTCCATCACCGCGTTGATCTTGCTCAGTGCTGCCACTTGGCCCTCCATGCCCTTGTTGAAAGCCACGCGCTTAGCAAGCTCTGTAGTATGGCCAGCTCCGGGCTTCAGTGCATCCAGAGCTGCCATGGTGGAGGCTACAAGAGGTCCAGAGTTCTTGACCATTTCAATGTGCACTAGCACAAATCCCGCCTCAGATGAAGTGGGATCCAGTCCATGCTCAAAAGCGCGGATCAGACGCAAGTTGTCGTAGTCCATACCAGCCTTGGGGTCCTCCAGGCGGTAGTTGAACAGCGCATACGAGCCTGCATACTCCATCCAGGGCATGAAGCCGGACCTACGTAGCAGATAGAATATATTAGTACATGGGTATCTCATCTTTGGGGCATGGAGCATGTAAATGAGTAGCATCACCCAAGGGGAATAGAGAGTGCGTAGAGTAGCAGAAGGGGGACTCAAGGAAGGGATCCAATTTACTTACAGCTCAGAGCAACGCTTGATGGGCATAGAGATCTGACGAGGTAGGAAATCTCTCGCCAGGCCGTATTGCTCGCCCCTCACGAAGCGCTCATGGCAGGGCTCCAGCAGATAGGCCGAGGCCAGAAAGGAGTAGTCACGGTACAGGGCATTCATCATGGGAACATCCTCCTTGTACAGCTCGATTTTCTCGGACAGGTCGGGAAAATCCTTGACGGCGTCACCCAGCTTGCTCGAGGCCAGGAGTCCGGGCGAGCCGTCCAGCTTTTTGACCGGCATTTCCTCCAGGATCCGCTCCAGAGGAGCAAACTCAGGGGGGAGATGGACAATTGGGTCCATGCGTGGCAGGAAGCCGCGAGTCGTGGACACCATGAAAGCCGGAAGCGATCGGTCATCAGGCTTGGCATCCGCGAGGACCTCAAAGGTAGTGTTCTGGATAGAGTCCATGTTGAGTACGTAGAAGGGAAAGGGACAGAAGGGTAGACTCAAGTATAGTGCTGTGTTTAGGGTTTGGGTTATAAAGTGGTGATAGCTGGTGTAAGTGGCTGTTGATGTTGGCAAAGGCACGAACACAAGATGGGCAGTGAAAGGCGTGAAGATGAGCTTTTGGACTTGTAGAAATGCTAGACGGTGGGAGATGAGTTTGGAAAGCAAGAGAGAGTGGAAGCAGACTCGAGGCGAGCTCACGGCCGTTGATATACCCTGTGGCCGGAACGATTCCGGCCACGAGAAGAGAGGGGGCCAGGAGGTACACTGCGCAAAATCCAGTCAAAAATTTCACTGTATTCCTTTCCCCGTCGTATTTGCTGCTAGTACAGAAGAAAAAAAGGCTCATGTGGACCTTTTGCATCAATGATAAGCAAATGTGTTGAGAGTGAGGGGTTAGCGAGGAGAGGATGGCATCGTGAGAAGAGCGGGTATGACTACGATTTTGCAAAGAGAGAGTGTGTATGGTTACCATTCTGACAAAATATGTAGTAGCATATGCAGAAAAGGAGCAGCTACATTTTCATATACAACACACCACTACTTGTGTTCTATAAGGCATTTTGTGAACTAGTGTCCGCCAGCCTTTGTTATTTGAGGCCAGGCAAGAAGCCTGCGTGACCTATCCTCCTTGACCAGCAGACGCACTAGAACCATTTGCTCTCGTAACAGCTATTTGACTCCAAAAATCCCATATCACGGTATCCCTGCCACACTGTGATTTTTGGGGTTCTAGTTTGGGACATTTTGTTGAGGTGTGGTCTATCTCCGTCGCTGCCCGGCCTTTTCCACCCTCTTTTCGCGCAGTAGAATAAGTGGGGCACGCCGTTGTAGTGGAGTCCCAGTGGCCGGAACAATTCCGGCCACTGATATTTTCTCTTCGGAGGGTCGGAGGAAGCACAACTTCGAAGGACAAGGGCAAGAGCTCTGTGGAGGCTTGGCTGGCTTGGGAGCAGAAAAGAGGGGGGAAGGATTGGTATCATGGTAGAGACAAGATAGGAGGCGTCCAGAGATAACGCGCCCAACGGGATACTTTGCACATGTACAGATTCTACACTGTACTGCATGTCCCTTTTTCTTTTCTCACGAAACAGCGCGGAGAGCTGCGCACTAGGGGTGAAAAAGCAATGATTCTGATTGGTCAGCTGGCTGGCTTAGAGCCAAAATGTAGACTCGTAACCAGTCTTGGGAAAATACCGTACTGTGCCCCCTAGGCCAGGGGCTTTGCTTATCAACGTAGCTAGACTACTTGGACTTTGCTTTGCTGTTTCCCTTTCGCTTCTTCTTTTATCTTCCACTTTAGTGCACGGGCGCCTTTTCTCGGGAGGCCCGCGATAAGGCTCAGGGTAGCCAACACGATACATAGGCATCTTAGCACATATAGCATACACTGAAGTTAGGTAGTGATTCACAAATAATAATTCTATCTTTAAGCACTATCTAACATGAAATAACGAGAATAAAATAAAAGAGCCAACATACAAATGCATCATCATCCAAAATACTAATCACGTAAGCCTATCACATAAGCAACGCATAACTCATGAAAATTCCAGTCTGGTTTCTCCCCTGTTGACCAGCAACAACCCCGCCTTCTGCATGACTGGTATCCCTACAACCCGCACATGAGACTCTAGGCCTGCCCACAGCTGGCTTGTTCAATTTGTTTGTTCTTGGAGTGGCGGCCGTAGGCTTCATTGTACCAGCCTGGATGGCTCTGGCGTTGATATCTGGAGGCTGGCATGGCAGTGGCCTCAGATGCAACTGTAGGAGAGCCGGTCAAGGTAGATGTCGAAGTATGGTTCTGCCACGTAGGGCTGCTGTGGTCTAGGGGCGAGATACCGGCGTCTTGGCCCTCGCGTTCATGGCTACCAAAAGTTCGATACTTGCGCCTGCGTTCGTGCCTTCTTATGGCACGCTTGATAGTCTCGGTACAGCTTTCTGGCGCAGGTTGCCCGGTGTTAATGCCTAAGAAATGCTTGAGGCACGTACTGTCTGTGATGGTCTGGGGCAGGATCACGGGGCCTGCGGGGTTGGTGGCTGATTGGTCGGCACTATTACTCGTAGCAGTAGTCTGTGTCATATTAATGGTGACAGTACTGGGTGCTGGCTCGACCCACAAGTTCCCATTCTCGTTCTTGACGACAATGGCGCTGCCTTCCGGTATGTACGCCCGCAGCGGTTCCTGAAACTCGCGGTAGCTCATTGCAGTTCCAGCGGGATTAAGCAGCAGTGGCTTGGGTACCATAAAGCCGGCGTAGTCGGTTGGAGCTCGCCTAGAAATCCCGCTTTGAACCTGGGGCGTGGACAGCATCTCTAAATCGTAGATTGGCGACCAGGTTGAATTAGCCAATTGAGACAGTGTGTTTTTTGAGTGGTCCTGTTCCAGGTGTGGTCCTCGCCGTTGAAACCCGGCATGCGGGGGAATATAAGCCGCCTGAATGCCGGCAACAAAGCCGAGAACAGCTTCAACAGGCAATAAAAAGAGTCGCATGTTGAAACTGGGTAGCCAGAGAAGAGGTCTAGCTTCTAAAATGAAGTGTGGAGGGTATGGAGTGTTTGACGTCAACGTGCTGCTATCTATCAGGTTTTATACCTCCTGAAGTAGCGCCGGTAATGCCTGGAGCTCTGTGTTTTGCAAGTCACCAGTTGGTACTTAAAGGTCCAGCAACACCATTCCAACTGTAATCTTCTTGTTGGAACTTGGAAGGCTCTAGGGAGCCAAGACGATGCCGATGTAGACTAGTTGGTATTCGCAAGGGAGTGTGTTACAACTTGAAATATTGATAATGGTAGTCCTTGAAAGTAACGATAGATGCAGCTGGAGGGTAACGATACGACAACGTTAATAATAATTTGCGATATGAGAGACTTGGTAAAGCAAAATAGTGAAAATAATTCAAAATTAAAAGAGAAACACAAGTACGACAATCTAGATTGTGGGCGAAACAAAAAACCAAAACAACCAACACAACCAACACAAGACTAACCCACACAAGACTAACCCAGGTAAACAATAGGAAAGATAAAGCAAAAACAAGCTACCACGTTGTCATAAATGTTCCAAGGGAGCAGTTACCTGCTGCGCATAGCACGTTTGAAGACAAGATCAAATTCCAGGCTATACCTAGACTGCTGTAGCTCCACGGAATCAAGTTTAGAACAGCTTCTAGACTCCAATTTCAAGCTCATCGCGCGATGCAGTGCGAATGACGGTGCTGAAGGTGGTCGAACCACCAGACGTCTGAGGGGCATCGGTTATGACAGGCGGGGCATACATAGCCGCAGGAGCCGCAATGCCAAGACCCGAAGAAGATGAAGGGGCTTCAGAAGTAGCAGTAGCAGTGGCGAAGAACTCGTGTGCGATGAACGACGTTCTGTCTTGAGATACCTGCATCAGCTTTTCGGAGAAATACACCCAAGCAGGAATACAAGTCATATGGCCATACACGTATATAGTGTAAAATGGCAGGCCGATGAAGTCCTCGGGCTTCTCGATATTCTTGATAATATTCTCGTCATAGGGAACATGGTAAAATTGCAGCTCGGCCAGGTTAACAGGCAATTTGAAATCCGGGGCAGCAGTAATCATGGCTGTCGGGGCCTCAAACGAGGGAGCCTGTTCTGCTCCTTTTCCTGGTAACGGAAAGAGTGTATTGCCAGATTCATCATAATTACTAGTAGTAGTTGGCGCGTCGGTAGGAGTTGAAGATTCGGATTCGCCCAAGGTTTTGAAGCGGCCCTGGAAGACAAGGTGCGCAGGGATGTCGGTGGCTGTACCGTAGACGTAGACTATAGCGGGAGGAAGGTTCATGAGGTCTTGAAGGTTGCGCACATTGTCGAGAAGTTCCATAGGGTAAGGCGCCATCCAATAGCTCAGATCGTTCAGATCAGGAGGCGTAGTGATCTGAGCTGCATCAGGGCCGTGGTCGGTAGTCTGGGATGGCTCCTCATCCTCATCTAACTGGTAATATTCAAGATCTCTCTTGTACTCAGCACCATTGTCTTCTTCGCTGGCTTCTTCCTCGTCTTCAGTCATTTCCGCCTCTAGTCCCAAAAAACGATCGAAGTAGTAGATCCAGGCAGGAACAGTAGATCTCTCGCCATATACATACACAATAACGTTAGGCAGTGTAAGATACTCTTCGGAACTCTCAATGCGGTTAAGAAGTTCTTCGTCGTAAGGAACCTGGTAGAATGCCAAGCTTTCGTAGCCATCAGGCAACTCTTCTTCAGATTGCTCGGATGACTGGGAGTCAGAAAGTTCCTGGGGCAAAGGCGGAGCGGCAATGTCGACAAGACTCTCCATAGCAGAAACCGTTTCATGCTGCGTAGCAGTGACATCAAAGTCTCCGAGCATGAACATCTTCCAAGCAGGGATATCCATAGGCACGCCAAACCGATATACTACGGCATCTGGAAGCTTCAAAACTTCCTCTTTAGTTGTGGCTCGCTCAAGGAGGTGTGTCGGGTAGCTGGCGTTGTACCAGGGAATTTGGCTAATGTAAGCAGGCAGAGGATCTTCAATAGGACCCACGGGAGAATAATTGGAAAACTCGGGCATGCCCGCAAAGATATTGCCGTAAACGCCCCATGGACTGACCTCAATCTTAGACCCATTGTTAAAGAAGACCATTTCTGGAAGGCTGTCGAAGTCCTGGGGCGTCTTGACTTCATAAACCAGACTCTCCGGGTAGTCTACCTTGTAGAGAGGGATGGCATCCAAGTTCGTGGGCAACCCATCCATCCCAAAGGTAGGAGGAGTATCCACAACGGGGGGAGCTTTGTCGGAGGCCGAGTCTTCCTTTTCGACGTGGTGGTAGTCGGCGAAGGCAGGCAGATCCTTGAAACGGTGAGAGTAGTAAATCCAAGGGTCTGCCTCAGTCTTGGCACCATGGATGTAGAGCGTTACTCTTGGCAGAGCCTCTAGATCCTCGGGTGTCTTGACATTGTCCAGAAGCTCCTCGCGGTAAGGGACTTGGTAAATAGGAATGTAAGGCAGAAGAGCGGGTATACCAGCCGAAAGAGATTCGGTAGAAGCGGAGGCGGCAGCAGCCTCATCAATAGCGTACTGGGCAAATGCAGGCTCGTCTTTAAAACGAGAAGAGTAGTAGAACCAGGGGTTTGCGCTGACTTTGGAGCCGTGCAGATAGAAAGTAACCGGTGGCAGATTCTTGAAGTCTTCGGGGGTCTTAACATCGTCAAGCAAATGCTCGTCGTAAGGGACCCTGTAGACGGGGATTTGAGCCAGGTTGGAAGGCAGGGTAGGCTCCTGTAGGTCAGCAGAAGCCGAAAGAGTTGAGTCAGCAGATGCATCTGGGGTTGTGTCGGCACTTTTTGCCATTGCCACGGCAAGGCAAGAAGCCAGAAGCAAAGAAGACTTCATTTCGAATGAGGCAGAAGCAGGGAAAGGGAAGCAAGCACAAGTTCGAATTAAGGCCACCGAATAGGGCGCAGGGAATTCAGATTTGGAGGGAAAGCTGTGTCACAGAGGGAAAAGAAAAGACAGCTCATATCGCCAGTACCGCGTTCTTATACATCTCAGTTTGCGCGTGTATGACTGGCTTTTTTTACATATCCTTCTTCTATCTAGTCCTTGGGCTTGGACCATCATGATCCAAGTTGACCAAGGCCAAGAGCCGACAGAGAGGCTTAGGAATTTCCAGGCCTTTGCGAACGTATTAGCCCACAGACCAGCAACATTTGTGCCTATGCTTCGTACCGGACATAAAACGTTGGGGGGTTGAGAGATTTTCTATCCGTGGTGCTTACTAGTTATTTAGTACATTTTCTGAACGGCCTTTAGAATCTTGGATAAAAACAAACTTAATAAAGCCAGTTAAAGTAGAGATCATATGCTGCTATTAACTTGGTGCAGCTATGTGGCGGTGATCTTCTACAGCCTGTTCTTTCATCCTTGCTATGAAAACGCTAGCGAAAGTCTTGAGAGCACGATAAGCTGTAATATTAGAATTGACTGCATTTTTGCACGTGTATAACAGCGATTGAGAGAGGGGCAGCTATAGTAGGGGCACCTGCGTGTGTGCTACACTGCCTCTTCCCATACCTTAGACAGAGCCAGTAAGCAAGATTCTAGCGGTCAACTGCACCCATGTAAGAATCATGCTGCTGCCCTCACACATCATGTGTCAATATCCGAAAGAAAGAAAACCCGGATTTAGTATAAAATTATGTATAGTGTTAAGCTTTCTCTAGACCTGTGCCATCAATGGACAAGGGCAAGAAGCCCCCAAACCAGTGGCATGGGTCTTTGGTTTGAATATATTTAACGTCGACTGCAATCACCAAGACCAAAAGACGTAGAGGGCTAGTGATTTCACAGAGGTATGGGTATTCGAACATGTTTGTTGTCTGCCAAAACCGTTCCGTGCCATAGAAGGAAACAATCGACTTGTTCTAGAATAAGGCCCAGCTTCCATGATGGGAATCCCTCGGCGAGCCACACAGGCGGGGATCAGGTCCAAGACCTTCAGCCACCCGAGGGAGTGCCAAGGTAATGAGAGGAAGCTGTCCATGAGATTTGTGCGAAAGCTTCTGGAAGGAGATAAGAGCTGCAGATATCTGGCAGAAAAACTGGAGTTAGCACGTGAAATATGAGGTGTGTTTTCTCGGAAGTGGGAGTGCCGAGCTGCATTGTGCATCATTTGGTTTCCTGTTCTTGTCGTTGGTACTTCAACTACGATGGAGCGCCATTAGCCCCAAATTTACATGGGCAAAGTTGCGCTCTGCTCGTCAGGGGAGCGGAAATGTTTGCAGCATTCAAGTTCGGAATCCCCTAGGGCAGGGCCCTGTCAGCTTAAATGCCGACGTTTAGCCGCACACAAACAGACCACCAAAATAGTGGGCTAAATGCTCTGCAGCGGGCTTTTGAGGCTATGCACCGAGAATACACCGTCCCTGTCACCTATGGCAGGAACAGCGTTTGCCCTAAATGGGATGTGGTCCAGGCTTCTTCTCTTCCTACTTGCATAGACGCATGAAAAATGCATGGCGCTAGAAGGCAAAGCCATTGGCTACAGATTACATTGTTCATGATGGAGAAATATGCGAACAGCACCAAAAAAAAGATGGAGGAAAAATATACAGTACAAGGTACTTCTGATTTTGCAGAATATATGTTTTGATCCAAACTCGCCCAATTTTCCAGGTTCCTATCTTATCTCATTCCTGTCTGAGATCCTCTTTTTAGGACAGGATGCCTGTCAACCATTGCGTGGGTCTTCCGCCACAGTAGGTGTGGGTATTGGTTTTGAAGGGGTGAGGCATGGCATGTATGGGAAGCCATCCAACACATATAGAGCGCCACACAGCAGACATTTCCCGCTTCCCCATATTCCCCACCACTCTTTTCAGGCCATGCATTAGTCAGGCCCGGCAGCAGCTGCCGTATTCTCACTCTTTTGAAATGTCCATGTCAAACATCTCGGGCCACTCCCCATCTGAAGAGCCGCCGTCCTCAACGTCCTCATCATCATCGTCAGAGGGGTATGAAGTAGCAGCGGCTCTCATCACTGTGGTTAGCGTAGTACCAGGACGGCCTCGAAATGCGTTTTTCAAGTTATGCTTTCCACCATAGCTCGGCGCCTTCTTGGGCCCATCTTCGAGGCTCATCTCAAACATTAACTCATCCTCCTCTTCTTGTTCCCCTCCCATGTTGGAATCTTCCTCGTCGCTATCCCAACCAATCGATCCCCTTCCAGAACCAGTGGCGCCAGGAGTATCGGTTGTAGAGTACAAGTTAGCAGCATACTCGATCCAGGGACGGCCATTTGCATCCACTAGGCCCCTTTTTTGATCAAGCAAGCTTATCTCCTCAAGTGTGTCCTTTTCCTGGGCCACGGAAGCATCAGTCATAGTAGGAGATGCAGTACTGGTAGTAAAGGGAGTAGGTGTGGGGGTAAAGATCGGCGTAGGAACATCGGAAGTAGCCGGCATTTTGGGGTTGGCACCGTCTATGCAGATGGTAACCGCGTCCGTCATCGTTTCTGGACTCAAGCTCAAGCTCAAGCTCTCAACCATAATGGTAACTTCAGAAACGCCGGGGTTTGCTGACCCATCAAGCCCAGAGTAAGGCTTGGGGTTACTCCCCTGGTTCGGCCATGAAGCCCACGAGGGCCATGACAGCCACGTTGCCGAGGCCGTTGAGGCGCCAACCAAGAGAACAATGGAGGACTTCATATCAAAGACTGATGGAGGCGAAAAAGAAAAGAAAAAAGAAGAAAAAAGAGAGAAATGTGTCTACAGAACAACACGGGTAGCCCTCGGGATGAATACAGAACCCAAGAAGAACGAGAAATACACCCGGATTTTGGCGGCTCCCCCCATTTTATAGTACAACACCAACAACGCCTTGCCCGGATCGGTCGCCACACTTTAGCAAGACTCAAGTCTAGGCCGCCTACGCCGGCAAATCACACATAGATAAGCCTGTGGACTTCATCTCGTCATGTGCACAAGCACGCCTAGATCTATCCGGATGTGTCAAAAAGTGCATTTTAGGATTCTATACCTGCTCAACCGCATTTGCATTTTCGCTTACCGAGGTGCTTGCGCGCTTGCGTGCTTGCATGGGGTCTGTGTTATCGTCCCGGGACGGTCAGAAGTCATTACTTATTACGCTTACAAGTATGTACCCACTCACATACTCACATAGTCATATGCACGTTGCACTACTAGTTATGCTGAAAACTTCAACGTTGGTCCTTACACACAAATTAAAGATTAAACTTGGCACGCATAATCGACTCTAATCAAACTGACGAGTATTAAAAAGTCCCCCCAAAGTACCCATGCGCTGAAATCCATCCGACAGCTAGGCCACCAAGCACAGACATAGAATCAAGAAAAACATTACAAGGAGTTATCAAAATCAGAGCCTAAGAAGGGGGCAAGATCTTTTGCTAGAGAGAAAGAGGAGAAAAAAAGTAAATGCTAATAGCGGATTAGAAGAAAAGGCCAATCATCGCCCAATGATGAAATCCTAATGGCCAGCCTCCGCATCGATGGCAGTGTCATTTTAGTCCAGGCTCTCGACCCCCGAGCTCAGATCCGGTCTGCGACCAGTAGTATCGTGACCATTCTTGTGTTCAAGGCTCGAGGTATAGACAGGGAATCTGTCGTCGTCCTCCTCATCATCCTCGCTATCAGAGCTAGCAGATAGCTGTTGCTTCGCCCTCATACGTTGGTTCTGTAGCATCTCAACCAATGCGGGAATTCTATCACTGTTAATAGATTCCAGTTTTGAGGACGAGGGCTTTTCTATTTCAGCGGGGCTGCTTTCAGGCTTGTCATCAATCAGGAAATCATCGTCGGCCTGGAACGAGTAGAACATGCTCTCGTCCTCCTCGTCCTCCTGCGCCTCCTGGCTAGGAATCTCAACCGTGTTCAAGTCACTAAGCCGTATCATAAAAATAGCGGTTATGATATCAGCAGCTATACGCTGACTGCTAAGAGAATCAATGACCTCATCAGAGGTCTCGGGCTGGGTGTTACCATCATCAGAAACTTGGTTTACAGTCTGGATTTGCTTGTCCATCATGTCCTCAATAGTTGAAGCCTTCTGCTGGAAATCGCCAATCAGTTGCACAAGTTCCCCAGGATTGGCATCCATCGCGATATCCGCCGCGTCTTGTATAGCCCTAGACTCCTCGTCAGGCTTGGTAATAGAGACATCCTTGAGCTTGTCATCTATCTTTTCAAACCAAGAGACACTAACGGGCTCAGAGTATTCACTTCCAGGGTCCTCAGTCAGCGAAACAGTGGTTTCCGCGTCAGTTGTATGGTCAGCCTCGAAAGTCGGGCCTTGGCTGATTGGGATAGGCTCAAAACCAGCGCTTTCAAGATCCAGGTGCTGATCGACCGGGATAGCCTCGATGTCAGCACTTTCAAAATCCAAGTGTTGGCTGACCGGGATAGTCTCGACATCAGCACTTTCGAGATCCAGGTGTTGACTCATCGGGATATGCTCGTCATCAACGCTTTCGAGATCCAGGTCTTGACCCATCGAGATAGACTCAACATCAGGGTCTTCAGGATACAGATCTTCGGGATACAGGTCTTCTTCCATAGGGATATGCTCAACACTGGCACTAGTAGTGGGTACAACACTGGCACTAGTAGTGGGTACAGCACCGGCACTAGTAGTGGGTACAACACTAGTAAACAAAGTAGTCGACTCCCTTTCATCAGGGGAGGCGGGATAGATACTGTCCAAGTCAATATCTGAAGGAGTAGAAGGGGAGGTGCTGGTAGAAAGGGTACCGGCAGAAGTAGTAGTCGCTTGTGGCTCATCACTGAAACCACCACAGCAAAGTCTATTGAGCCATGTGGCAGACACAGTGGAAGCGCCAGTGAGAATAATAAAAGACGCCTTCATGATTGCGGGCAACACAAGAAGAAAACCAAAAGGAAAGGAAGGCGGCAGCCTGTGTGATGAGTAGAAGCCTGGAGATAATGCAAAAGTGATAGGTCAGAAGAGCAAGATTCTCCAAGTAGCAGCACTAGGCCATCCGCATCTTTTTATACTGCCTCTAAAAATATGATTCCCGAGTCATTTCTAGTAATTTCCATGCCAACTAGATCTATAAATCCAGCAAGGACCACCAGAGCCATGACGTGAAGACAGAGCGGTATCCGCAGCTGAGAAGCCGCGAAAGTATCGCAAAATGCTACCGAAGGGTCATGTGAGCTTTCTCATAACATGTGAGTGGAATCGCTCAAAGCCCTGAACTTCGAAGTATTCGGTCAAACAGGTAGCCAGTCTGATAAGACGCCATGCCCAAATGTGGCATGTGCCCAGGCAGCATTGTTATTTTCAATCGCGTATTGGGGTCCGTGTTGCTCTGCTCATACCAGTTATTGCACGCGAGCCTCTTTCTCTTGCATGGCGCCAGCGCTAACGCCGATTACGAAAAACAGAGAGTCAGGCAAATGGAGCGCGACGTTATAGAAAGTGGCAGAAGCTTATTTGAGAGGGCGGGGGAATGAAACCAAGGGAAGGGATTTCATGACATGACAAGGTCGGCAACGTAGAGAGGGATAGTGGGAGGGACAAAAGGCAAAAGTGTTTAGGGCTGATTAAATACATACTGCTATGGAAAACTGTTTCTATTAAGTTTTGCTTGATCCAGTATCAGTGACAATACCGGGATCGCAAGGTACACAAGCACGGGACCTATTAGTGGTCTAACCCGATGCAACCCTAGCAGAGCACTTACATAAAACGACACGAATCCATACGTTGTGTAATTGCCATGATCATAATACAAAATGATTTCATAAAACTAGAAGTAAACAAAAGAAAAGCGAAAAACAAAGAGACAAAACTAATTTAAATATCCAAAACAGAAGAAATTAGTACAGAAGATGTTTCTCAGCAAACAAACCAAATCATGCAGAAACTCAAAAAACCTCCATAGAAATAAGCAAACCTGCGTCCAAAACAGACCCAGGACAAAAGACCCCCCCCCCCCAAGCCTAACTACAGCGCTGTAGTTAAAAATAGCACCAAATAGGATGCACCCATTTTGTGTCGCACAAACCAACCTTTTACCAAAACAAACCGCAACACCATCCTTCATATTTTACCACTCCTCCGTTACTAAACCATTACCTCTGGACAAAGCAGAGACCCTGGAAACGGCTTGGATGCCCTTGAAATTAGGAGCAGAATTAGTGGCATTTGATAGGGCTGTGCTCCCTCAACTATAATGCCATTGGCTCTGTCTTGCTCTAAATGGCATGGTGCATCATGTCGTTGACTAGGAATGGAGCGGAAAGGGCGATAGAAATCTCCTCGATGATGTCGCTCGGAATAACAAGGTCTGAGCTCGACTCTTCAGGCTCGCTTTCAGAGTTGGAAAAGGAGCTGGTCTTACCAATCTTGATAATCTCCTCGGCAGCGCGATCAAAAACTTCCAGTCCAGCCTCAAGGGTTGAAGCCTTTATGGCAGCAGCGAAGGCATCATTAGCTTTCTCTTTGGCAGCCTCGAGAGCAATAGATGCAGGGCTTCCCTCGTAGTATTCACCAAAAGTGCTGGAAATAACTCTCGAAATAGTTTTTATGCTTTTCTCAGTCACGTGTTCCAGAATGTTCTTGGCAGTATCCCCATTGAAAGGTTCAAAGTTTTCGGTAACGCGGTTCTTGTCGCTAACATCACTCCAGGAGGCGATTTTGTTCTCGATGCTGAAAGCTTCATCATCTTCTAGGTAGCCGATGAACCTGAAAAATTCGAGTAGAGCTTCAGAATCGGAGACGTCATCATCTTCAAGGATCTCAGCCTCAAATTGACTAGGGGCATCGGCAAAGTCAATGTTCTCGTCATCAACATCATCCAAAGCACTCAAGTCTTCCAGGGCATCCAAGAAAGCTTCATCGCTACCGCCATGGACAGAGATGTCAGTAGGAGAAGAGCCAGCTGCAACGGGAGCAGATGCATCCTTGACAACAGTCAAAAATCCACAGCCGCTAACGCAGTGAGAGAATGAGCTAGTAGAAACAGGAGATTAGGTAGTAGTAGGCTCTAGTGTAGGCATATGAGTAGGCTCCTGGGTAGGCTCCTGAGTGGGCTCCTGAGTGGGCTCCTGAGTGGGCTCCTGAGTGGGCTCCTGAGTGGGCTCCTGAGTGGGCTCCTGGGTAGGCTCCTGGGTAGGCTCCTGAGTAGGCTCCTGGGTAGGCTCCTGGGTAGGCTCCTGGGTGGGCTCCTTAGTAGTGAATACAAAGGGCGCTAGACTGATGCTCACCTCCTCCTCATCATCATCAAATGTGGTCCAGCCGGGGAATGGTGTGAAAGTAGTTTTGGGCAAGACGGTAGTAGAGGCAGGAGTTGTGGCCGAGACAGCAGTTGTCCCCGAGGCAGCAGTTGTAGTAGTTGCCGAAGCAATCTCCTCTAGAGCCTTGAAATCAGGAATGCCATTTTTCGGCTCGTCAGTTTCCAAAATCACGTCGCCAACTGGATCAACGGGCTCCAGAGTCTGGAAATCAGTGATATCCTGGGGCTCGTCACCGTCATCCATCTCGTTATCAACCTCATCAATGCGCGGCAAACTTAGGCCAGGGCTCATCCTCAAAGTCTTGATAACTTCCTTCCATGTGATATCGTCATCATCCCCATCAGTCAATCCAAAAAGGGTATCCGCCCAATTCACAGACTTTGCAGGGGGTTCTTCTGAGGAATCAGGGGTTGAAACAGACACCGTGATTGGAGAAGAAGGGCCATTAGATTCCTCCAGCCATTGATCAACGGATGCAAATCGATCGAAGCTGTGACGACTACCTTCAGACCGAGAGAGGCCGGTCGGAACACTGTTAGTGTCAGGGGGAAATGTCTGATCGCCGAAGGCCTCAGAAAATCCGAGGCCATCCCCACCCCCAATGGTTGGATGCTCAAAACCTCCAGGTGCCATAGGAGGGGTCTCCTCATGAGGCACGGCAGGGTGGTAAGCATTACTACCACGATGTCTAGAGTGGCGGACTCCGGTCACCAAGTTGGAGAGCCTCTGACGTAAATGGAATCTTGTAGCAGATGCCACAGAGGCAGCGCCGATGACAACGTGCGCTGGCTTCATAGTGAACAGTGAGTATATCAGATGTAGTAGAATGAAAGTAAAGATGCTTGGAAAGGGAAAAATAAATGAGCGAGCGAGTGATTGCAACAGTGGCAAACAAAGAGTGAGCGGAAGATATTGAGAAGGGTAAGAAAGAACAAAGATGCAATGGAGTGAATGAGTGAGTGAGCGAGTAAGTGCGTGAGCAGGTGAGTGAGCAAGCAAATGAGTGAGGAGTGAATGAATGAATGATTGTGATGCAGCAGATCTTCCAGTACCGTCAATCAAGGCGACACGAACGGTCTTTATATCCATTGACCCTGCATTATTACCACTGCGTGTAAAGATGGCATCTTCCACATAATGACTAATTACCAAGGCTCCGGGTGCACTTCACAGGACCGAGGTAAAGCTTAATTGCAAGGAGGCATGCTATTTCAGTTTCACAAGAATAGCTTCACATGGTAATTAGCAAAGATCAGATCACTCTGCAGCACTGGCAACACATCATGCGGAAAGACAAACACCACAAGAATTAAAAAAAAGAAAAAAACAGGAGCAAAAATGATCATTGCATCGTGCAAGCATAGTATGCATGGACACATGCTTATTAGCGCTTTTTTAGGCCCTGGATTTAGGTGCTATAGCCCAAGACTGACATTTTCATCCCTGCACTATCGCTTCTGATGCAGCACAAGCCCCCAAGTCCCAAGATAGGCCAGCGAAAAAGAGTAGTCAGGCAAGGTAATAAATTTCGAAGGGACTTATTTTCCATTGCTGGGGTTTATGCACCTTTCCTCTTTCTTACCCAGCCTGTACAACATGTGATTAATGGAAGCTAAAGCACTATGTGTTCCTGAGAGTTAGCGGATAAACGCCTAAAAGAACATTTGTTGCTCGGTATCTCCAGTACGTGCTTACAAGGGTCCTCCTAGTCAACGTCCATCAAGCTCGGATATGGTTCCGATAATCTATGTATAGTATCTATCTATGCATGCTATACGCCATTAAGCACCACACAGCAGCCCTCTTTTCACAGCCAGCCAACCCTAAAGGTAGTAGCCAGTAGGGTTATATGGAGCTTCGTCCGTGCTGCCTAGCTTCGACGTTGCCGTCAATTATTAAGCATATTCTAAGAAACACTTTAGCCTTCCATCCCCAATAAAGCGGCACGGCGGTTCATTGATAAGCCGAAGAGCCGTAGATAACTATAGCTCTATAACCCTGGGTCCCACGTGTACACACCAAGTTGCCTTTCTTGCAGCATTTATTCTCCTACACACCATGCTTTGCGGCTATCAATGACCGGCCATATGTAAGCGCTTGCAGCACACGTCTTGTTAAGAAAAAGTAACTTGAAAATCATATTAATGCATTAGGATATCATTACGAAAACCTTCCTCCCTCTCATCTCTCTCATATCCCCCATTCCCATCTCTCCTGCCTGTCTCCCATCGCCCATTCCACCCTTCTACGCACCGGCGGCGACCTTTCCCGGCCATGAATCATTGCTAGCATCAGTAGGCGTAGGAGCAGAGGTGGTATCAGCGGTATCAGAATTCCTCAGATGGTCATATTTGGAACGGATAGCAGCGTCTCCTGCAATGGCATGAGCCATCTTACGATCATACAAATCAGCACCGACTCTCCCTGAGCGTAAATAGGGAGGAGCTGCGTTCCGCAGAGCCTGGATCATATCGCAGGTCTCCATGATGTATATATAGACAATAATGGTATTGCATCCATCATCGCCCATCTCTGTGGTGATGCTGGTGGAAGGGGGCACAGAGGTTGTAGAGGACTTTGAAGTCATTGATGTGACCCCAGTAGCAGTCAATGGTCGGCCGCTAAGGTCAGGCGAGAAACCGCAGTGCTGGTTGCCCTGGATGTATCTAGTCGATGCAATAGAGTTGCAGTTGGGGGAGGCAGAACTGGTTATTGAAGGGGCGCTGGTAGTCAGGGCACCACTCGTTGTTTCGGGAGAGATTTCCGTCGTGGTCACAGTGGTGACATCCTCAGGCACATATTCCAAAGCCAGAACTCCGGCTTCACTATGAGAGGAGTCGTCTTCGGGAATGGCATCGTCGTGCGAAAATTGGCCCCCAACGCAGTTGAAAGCAATACAGGATTTTAACGGCCAGCTCAATCGCATAGCCATAGCCACAGAAAAGGGCCCAAGGAGGAGGGTAGAAGGCTTCATTGTGAGGGTTATTATCGGATTGGTAAGCTGGATGGAAAAGTAGATTGAGTGAAGCAGACAGAGCTCGATCGTGATATTGCGAAGTGATAGTGTTGACAGCGGGGGATATTGAGATGAAGAAAAATGGCAATGGAGAGGAAGTTCCACGATGTACATCTTTATATATCAGTTATTCGCCCACCATGAACCCATATCGGGCTGAGGGTATGACATGTCAAATTCATCAGTGCGTTTATCATGAACCCAGCCCCGATAGGCCTATGCCCTACTACGCAACACTCTTCAGAGGAGCAAAAGGTAAAAAAGAAAGAGTCTTTCTTGTGACTGGTTTGATGGAATCGGAGTCAAAGATCGGGTTGGCTTTGTTAGAAACCCGATGCCGATCGAATTGACCTGTGCTTTGTGAGGCCAAAAATCAAAAAAGTTACTAGTCTATTCTTGGCTAAGCACATGGTTGCACGGCTTAGATAGGATGCATGACGAAAGGTGCCTGACTGACAGGTACATGGAATTACACTTCGTTGTAGAGCACATGTATCTAGCAGCGGCATTACTCAACCACTCATTGAATGGATCAGTAAGATAGTAACGTACGGCTATTCAGTGTATAGGGCGTGTCCTGGCTATGTCATAGCCGGCAGGAAACTTCCCACAGGTCGTTCAAGCAATATAACAACGCAACTCAGTAATTTATACAGCGGAAGCCCAGGCCCTTTTACCCTCCTACATACAACATAGCCTTCTTGTTTATTTTCTCTTCCAACATCCATCCGGGCAAATTTACAGAAAGATCGAGACCTGGTGTGTGCGTTACCTTCCATCATTTATGACAGCATCACGCAGGTACTTTTGGCCGATACAGGACTGTTTCCCTTCTACCCCGGCAGCAACCCCCTTCTAGAAAGTGCCCAGTACGAGGGCAGCCATAGACCAATCCCGGGGTTAAGTCAACCTTCTAAATCTGCAAAGATAAGACGCACACGTTCGCGTTTCAATACAGACTTAAACAAAAGAACAAGCATCCTAAGTGGCAAGACTTGATCGATCAAAGTAAAGATGGGATAAACGGGTAACGTACTGCGGGAGACAGAGTGACATCCCGGGGATAGGCTGTCAAGAAACACTCCCCATATTCCAGAATGCTTCAAGCCCAGCAAGACAGCGGGAACAAGTATTACAAGATGTCTGAAAACTGAATGATTCGGACCTTTCTGGCCAGCGACTGTCCGAAACGGGCCACCCACACTACTAAAAACTTTCGTAGTTTTCTGTGCCTGGGCATTTTTTGTTGAGGAAGGATTTACATGCGTCCAACTACCGACAGACATGGCTTAACAGACACACGCCCTCGGGGTCCGTCGCAGATAACGGGTTTATACACGAGTGCGGATTCCGCACTGCGGCAGAAATCAAGACCCGATATCCGTTACGCTCGTAAGAAAATGGAGCGAATATTAATACAGCAGAAAACCACCCCCAAAGTGTTTGCATGCCTGGTCTAGATGCTACGTATGTCCTACTAACTAAACCTTAAATTCATGAGCAATTTGATAGCCAAGATCTGACTACAGGCACATGTCCCCATCCAAACTGGTTTGACATAGGCCAGAAAGAACGTAATCGAGGTGACAAAGTTTTGCTTGTCGAAATAAATAGGCAGGATTTAATCCCCATTACTAAAGAGTGGCTTTGAATTCAAGTAATCGTGCCAAAGAAGGATGCCTGGACGGTACATCCGAGCAAGGGAGTCAGCCTGTGGGCACCTACGTTTTTGTGCATTGTTTTTAAGCAGAACAACCACGCAGGCCCAATTCTGATCAGTGCTTTCAGATATGAGCAAAACGAGAAGATTTGAGCCCGTCCACCAATCTAAAAGGCAAGTTCGTGGTCCGTATGCGTGCGGTGATTTGTAAGTATGAAGGCTTGGCTAATTTAGGTGCTTAGAGAGGAGGGGGGTTGTGTGTTAGCGAGAGTCCTAAACCAGACAAAGGCCTGCCCTGCCGGTAGTAAACTAAACAAGCCTCGACAAGGGTTTACGGATGCTAGTGATGATGGGATGAAGAGAGGTGAAGAAGACGGACACCCAAGTTAGGGTTATACACGCTGGTGATCATCAGTAAGGGTACGTGCAAACCCGAATCAAATGACGATGCTAGTCCGGCCCGAGTATCTGAATTATCATGCTAGCCCTGAAGATCTCAGCATCTTTCTGTGAGAATCTTTGCTTATTCACCTCTGCTTAACCAAAACTCTTAATACAGTATTTCCTCCTTGGTTTGCTGACACATACACATACAATAAACTGCTATCTACTGTTTCGCAGGCTGGTTGTTACTGCTGATTTGAATTGAATATATTTAACGTCTGGCATTCTTACAGAATTGATTTCCAGGCTGTTACTGCTAAAAGTAGTGAGTGATATTTAAGGTATTTGCAACATGCACAGTACGCCATAGTGCATCTGTGATTATCAGCGGGCTACTAAGAGCAGCCCTAGTACTTATCATGTAGAGCGCCACACACACCAGCCCTCAGCCACAGTGGCTTAGGCTTAGTCGATAGTGGCGCTGACAGTGCCAAGTACGACGTGCACCTGGCACAAGTGTTTCCCTACTAGGAGTTCAAGCCCCACACGTCGCGCTATTATCCATTAAGCGGCCTTCCAAAAGCGGCGCAAGATGAGGATGCGATTGGGAGAGGAAACCGAACTTCCAGGTGGATAGACTACGGTGATGAAATAAGAGGAAAAAAAACTAGGGGCATAACAATAAAATAATAAGAGTGCGTTTTGATGACAAGAAGAGGGAAAATGAGTAGGCAGGAAATAGGCGTCTAAAATCCCAGACAGAATACATATTGGGGCTGCCTCTATAGCCCAGCCCAGCCCAGCCCAGCTCAGGCTCAGGTCTCTGTCGTCTTGGATCTTCTTAGTGCGTGCCACATTCTGGCGACGATAGTTTTGTTTGAGGGCCCTCAAAATGGACAGCCTAGAGACGGCTTGAGAAGTCCCAGACAAAAACACCAAGAAATTAACAAATGAATCGAGACCAAACATTGTGCCAGAAACTCCAGGGCTGTTGTATTCAGCCGTGTTTTGATTTTCCACATTCTCTCCAAGCATGCACTGGCACTGCATAGCTTCAGCCAACTTGACGAAAAAAACCTCCAAAAAGTTGTCCCCATCTAATGTTTGCAGGTAAGAAAAAAATCCCACGCCTGTTGAATTTATCAAACACTTCCCAGTTCCCTATTTTCTCAGTCCATTTTTTTTCCCTCTCATTTCCGGATTTCCATCGTCTTCTTTTTCTTCTGACCAGATTTTCTAGCACACCACAATTCCTCTCCTTTAATTTTTCCTTCTAGTCTTTCTTTACTTACATCCAATCTCGAGAGCGTCGCTGCGCAATTCATCATCCTGTGTTATCACCACCATCGCGACAATTTAATTCCGCTATTTTTATTGCTATTTTTCGTCGCCTTCATTTATTGACCTTTTTTTTTACACCTTTCTCCTTTTTTTTTGCAATAGCCTAATCAACTTCTTGGTTGTCCCTCTTCTTTCTACCCTTTCGTCGCCACTAATTCTACTTCGCCTCTTGTTGGCCGTTAAACTTCACTGTCAACAACGGGCAACTTTGTCTTCATTTGACGAACTCAGTGAGGCCATTTGTCTCTGCCTCCTTTTCATTTTCCTCGACAACCATACAAAACCCCGTCATTTCTCCATCATTCTCGCTTGCAATCGCAATCCTGCAATGGCGGCCACTGTATCGTCGAAGCCTGCGAGTGCTAAAGTCACCCTCAAAGTCGCCCCGGAGAAGCTTCGAGCTATTCTCCATCAAGAGGACAAATTCCAATCCCCTCTCCCTGACCTGAAGCCCGAAAGAGAACCCTCTGTAGTTCCTCCCAGTACGGCTTCCCTGAACGCAGTTACTGTAGACTCTACCATGCCTATGACGAACGGCGACGCTACAATCACCGACTCAGCCCCGGAGACGCCTGGCCAGCCCGGCACTCCATCTATGGCACCACCAACTAAGAAGGGTGTCAAACGAGCAGCCCCTGGTGTCAACGGAGAGCCACGAGACCGCAAAAAGCCTGGACCCAAGAAGAAAAAGCTGTATGTATTGAGACTACACGCCTGCGTCAAGTTGAGCACTTCCTTTCCATCCTGTCCTGTCACATGCTAACTGAGCTTTTTATTTGTAGTGATGACGGCGAAATGAAATCCGATCGAAACCACAAGCTAGGCCCAAAAGCAAACCAGGGCGCCATCAATGCTGGCTTGCGCGCTCTGGATCGTTCTGGCAAGCCGTGCCGCAAATGGGTCAAGGGTAGCTTCACCATTAAAAGCTTTACTGGCGTCACTTGGGGTATTTCTCGCTGGGCGGCTCCCGTTCAAGCTAAGCCCGAGACCGACGGCGCTGCAGACGTTGCGATATTTGACAAGGCCGCCGCAAGAGAATCCGAAGTAAAAACTGCTAGCAAAGCACCAAAGGCCAAGGCCAAGCCCGTTGAGGTTGGCTCAAAAGATACGTCGGTTGCTTCTGTATCTGCGTCCGTAACCCCCACACCCACCGATGCTGCTGTTTCACCAACCGTGGTGGCTCCCGCAACTACAGCATTGGACGAGAAAAAAGCGAGTGACGAGGCAAAGACGGAGTCTCAGGACGTCGACATGCAAGACGCGTCGTCTAGTTCTGTTCCTAGCCTTGCAACGAACTCGCCGTTGCCACCGGCAATTGCCGCAGCTTGATGGGATATGTATCGGCCATATAGCCTTCTGCTATCACCACTGCCTTTCTGCTATTTTGCTATTTGCCCTCTCTTTTCCCATTTCCTTTCGCTGATACGCCAGTATTTTGTTGCGCTGAAAGTGCTCATTCTCTTTATCTTCCTTTTAGTCTATGGCTTCTCAGCCCATTGCCCTCCCGTGTCATGCCATTTCTTTTTAAACCGTGTATCTTCTTTGCCCATTACTACCATTGATTGTTTAGCAACGGCGTTTTTGTTTCATTTATTTTTCACCATTCAAGCCTTTACCTTGTCATGGGGTTTCTTGTGTTTTGTTGGTGGTGCTTTGTCTTTTTTTTGTTTATTTCTGGGGTTTCAAGGGGCCAGCCCTGGAATATCATCGTTTTCTCCCTTTTCCTTTTCGCCCCGACATTTTTGTTTACCTAAGTCCTACAATAGAGAGTCACTGTTATTTTTTTGCCCTTTGCTTTGTTTTCCTGACCTGTGCACTGTGTTGTGGCCGGATTCTTTGTCCCATAAATGTCTATTGATTCATACATGACATTAAGGCTCGCTGTTTTTTCACGCTATAATTCTGAGCTAGATTGAAATAGTTTTTTCTGGGAAATCATATACTCTCTGTTTTCTTGCAAGAGTAAATGATTCTATTCTCATTTCGCTCGTTCCTTTTTTTTGGGGGGGTTTTTTTGTTTTCTTTTTGTAATCTGTGTTTTTGTATTCAAAATTCTCGATCTGGAAACCAGATGTTAGTTATTATACCTGACGATTGGCCGTGGGCTATGATGTACTGTCACGTGATGCGGAAGAGCAAGGGTAAGAACGTGCAGCTGGTACCTGAAATTTTGACGGTTCTATGACGTTGTTCTGGGGAGTTAGGGCTGTATGGGTTGGTTAGGAGATGGCGACAAGCGGACTGGGTTACGTGTGAGTAAATAGGGAGTTCGATTGCTGAGTCGCGGTGGCTTGACGGCTGTACTTTTTTACACCAGCGTGTTCTGTGAGTAGCATGATTCTTCTTCTATCTATTGCCATTTAATAACGGGATGGAGAAAGCCAGACTGTGAAAGAGCTCATCACTTCCAAGTTCTAGTCTTATATCTAGGAGCGGAAAGGATTGCACTAGGCTTCTGGGGCTATGGCAGCCTGCAAGCAGCTGGCACAAAATTATGGAATGCTCTGGCAGCTGGCAGACCCTCGAGTCAGGTGGTGTCCTTGGGCTGGCTGGACGGGGAAGCTCTTTTCTGGCTTCAGTTATTAGAGAGAACATTCATAACTTTTGATCGTACCACCCAATTTTGACCGCCGACGACGACATACATACGACGTGACGTCGAGCCAGCTGATTTCTTTCCACTACTACTTGCATTGTCTCCTTTTATAGTGGTGCGCCTCGGTTGACCTACTAGCCTATCACGATCACACGACAAGGCTGGCTACGGACGGCCATCTTAGCTCTGACTTGGCAATTTTGCCCATGAGCCCGTCTGCAGGACAGTAACTGGCGATTTCCTTCCTTGTATTTCTATTTACATTTCACTCTTTGCCTTCGCCTCTTCTCTTTGAAAGCTTTGTTTTAGTCTAACTCTGTTTCTTCTGGCCTTTGGTTGCTCTGATTCCTTGTCTCCTCTAACCTAATTCTCCTGCTTATCACACCAGCCCACCCACTAGAACCCCCTATATTTATAGGAATCTAGCAGCCTCTTATAGTGTCCCCCCCTCCCCCCCACCACGGGCTCACATCTACCGCTTTTCTTCTTAGTTCATCGGTGCTGTCTGCGTCTGGGTAATCCCTCCTATCATCCTTTGCCTCACCCCCCATCATGTCCAACAACGCTTCTTATAATAGCTCAGCTCGACGCTTCGATCCCCTCACTTCCATCCTTGGAAACGAGTCCTCACGCCATGTTCTTGGTCAGCTTTTCTCTGACTCTGGCCAAATGTCTGCTGCTCAGCAGGCTCAAGCTGACCGCAATATCTTGAACACACGCTTACAAAGGCTAAGGACTCAACCACAGCCGTACTCAATATCTAATGTCCGCCCATCTCACCAATCCAACACGCCCTCCATGTCTCGTGGTGTAGATCTTTCCCGTTCTCCGGCCGAGGTGCCCCGGACTCGACCCTGCCCCTTTATCCCCTCTTATCTAGTCGGCTCGGCCTATGCCAAGAAACTAGCCGCTAAATTTCCCGAATTAAATCAAACCTCTCCCACTTTTCTCGGTCGACATTTCCGGTCCTCTCAGGACGATGCAGATACCGACGATATTAAAGTGAACCTTATTCCTACTTTCTGGGACGAAAGCAATAAACACGATGGCCTTAAAGTGTCTTCCGATGGCTTAACGCTGCGTCATATAGGCTCTAAGCATAATAATGACAACGATACCTCTAGCATCCGCGCCAATTGCCCTATACCAAAGGAGGTTGGCTTGTATTATTACGAAGTCTTGATATCGTACAGCAAAGCTAAAGAGTGAGTTCTTTTGTCGTTTCCTCGCGACCGATACAGACGGCAAGTTGTTAACCATACTCATAGAAATAAGATAGGTGTCGGTTTTGTGACCTCAAAGACCAGCTTAAATAAACCCCCCGGCTGGGAAGCAGGCTCTTACGGATACCATGGTGACGATGGTGGCAAATTCAGCGGATCGCTACGTGGGGGTCCATACCATACCAAATTTTCCGCTGGTGACACGATTGGCTGTGGCATCAACTTCTATACTAAAGAGGTGTTCTTCACCAAAAATGGTAATTATATTGGTATGTTTGTTTCTTGTGATGTGCATGGCAGTAGCAATACTAAGAGACCCTCGCAAATGGCCATGACACTAACAAGTATTAGGTCCGGCATTCCAAAATGTCTCCGATGACTTGTATCCTGGAATCGGTATTCAGCATCCCAGCGATGGTCTCCGTGCCAATTTTGGAGCGATGCCCTTCATGTTTGATATTGATAGCATGGTTGATGTAGGCACACCGGATACTTCTTGCTCTCTTGATACTAGAGCTACCTAGATTGTCGTTGCTAACTAATAGATTTCTCCTACACAGCGCCAACGGTCTAAAATCCAAACCCACATTCGGAATACCCCCTTCGATACACTCCATCCCTCGCAATCGGAAAGCCAGTTTCTTAAAGAATTAGTCATGCAGGCGTTGGAAAATGACGGCTACATTGAGACAGCTAGAGCCTTTGCAGCTGCTATCCGCAAAGAAGAACAGGCCCTAGCAGTTGGGATAGATGGCACGGATAGTAAAATGACGACAGAGGATGATGAAGAAACAGTCAATAGACAAAGTAGGTTCCTTTTCTCTATTCTATCCTATCTCTAGTCCCCGGGGCTTCTCTGCTAATCGTGGATACTAATTTTTTATTTCAACACAGCCATCCGGTATGCCGTTCTAACTGGTGATATCGACGAGGCTGAAAAGATGATGCGCCTGTATTACCCGACACTTCTAGACGCCAACAAAGATATTTTATTCCGCTTACAGTGCCAGCGCTTTATCGAAATGGTGCGACTCAATACCGGCATGCGTAACGGCACTGAAAAACGCCTCGCGAGAGACAAATCACGAGAGACGCGCCATATAGAAGCCGAACAGGCTGATCTGAACTCCACGCCACATGAGGAGTCAGACGACGAGGAAATCTCCTTGGACCATTCTGAATTTGACAAACCTCAGGACAATATGGATATACAGGAGTCGGAGCTTGCAACGCTTGAGTACGGCCGCAAACTCGATGAACTTTACCGTGATGATCCCCGGTCCGAGGTTTCAGTGACTCTCAAGGAAATCTGGTCGACTATGGCGTACCAAAACCCTCTGACAGAGGCCAAGTTTGACCACTTGTTCGGTCGTCGTGCGCGCATGGAAATAGCAGATGAGGTCAACTCCGCAGTCCTATGTAAGTTTATTTCTATCCGTTATTTATTATTACCTACTCATTTATATCACCTGAAAACCCTCATTTCTTACATACCATTTTCCTTATCCTTGGCCTTACTCATTATTATCTTATTAACACAACGACTGCATAGCACACCTTGGCAAGTCCTCTCGCACGGCACTGGACACTGCCTATGCTTCGACAGCCGTGCTTCTGGAAGAGATTTCCGGCAAGGTTAGTGGGGCGGCTTTTGTTACCGTGGAAGATGCTTTCCGTATGATTACACAAGAGAATCAAGATCCGGAATGAAATCTTCCGTGCGGCACTTTTTGATTTTGCTTTGCCAAGAGTAGTCTCAAGGCTGCCTAGCTTCTCTCTGTCAGAGATTTTTATTTGTCCTAAGTGGACTTCATCCCATTAATTGATTGGCCCTGTTGTCTTTTCTGTTTGTGTTTTTCCATGATGTATGCCATATTCTGGGACAGTGTTGTATTTATCGTGTGTTTCTTTTTGGGCGGGTCTCTTTTCATCCGTCCCATCTCATGTTGGTATTGTCAAGCTCCGTTGACATCAACAAGACCCGACAGGGTCGATAGCAGCATTAGATCACCGTTATTTTCCGGCCTTGCATATGTGCAAATATCAGATCTAGCCGCTTGCTTGCAAGTCTATTATTAGCGTAATAATACGGGTGTGCCAACCGCGCGTTTCTAGTTTGTTGTGTACATGCGTATGTAGGTTCTCGGGGTATCGATTTTAATATCAGACAACGCCAGTCCCAGAGTTACTGTTCTCTTCTCTTTTCCATATATTCCCTTGTGTATTTTGTTCCCATTCCCCTTCATATTTCCTTTCAGTTCTTCAATGCTCGGCGTTCCTCGCCCGGCCAATACTCGTTCAACACACGGTCCCGATGTGCCACCAACCCCATAAACGATGCCACGGCACACGGCAAAGTGTCATCACCCCAAACCAGCGACTCATCTAGCAACAGGTGCACATACGAAAATACCGCCGCATCAAACATAGTCGGCTCTGTAGCGCTTAGAAACCAGCCCGACTCACTGCGTGCCAGCTCGGCCTCTAGGGCCGCTAGTGCTACGCGTGCATCTGCGTACAGCGTATCAGGGCGAAGTACAGCCGAGTGGCCTGCTGCAGCACGCACGCTCATGTGCACCTCAGTCTCAGCAGCACGTCGCAGTGTGCGCAGAGAAGCCGCTTGCACCACACTTGACGACGATGTCGGCGTGATGTACAGCCGCGTTAGCAGTGCCGTGTTTTCTGGAGCAATGTATAGGGCATGCAGCCATGCGGGCCGTATGCTAGTATCTAACAGAGCCATGTACATGGTGCTTCGTGACGAGGCGACGGGCACTACGTGGGGCGTGGGTAGGCCAAAGCTACGTGGGTCTGTACAGGTAATAGCGACCCGAGAGCCTGCGGGGAGGAGGAAGGGGAGCGAGCCCGTAGGCGAAGCATGGTTAGTGGACGGGATGGAAGTGTAGTTGAGATGAGCAAAGCGCAAGTAGGCCTAGTGGGTGGGAGAGGGAGTTAGCAGAGGTGCGTAGAGCGACGGGACAGAACTACAGACCTGCCACTTGAGGCACGTGGGGTTATAACTCAGGCGGTTGCGGTCCTCGGCAAAAACAAAGAGTGTAGCGACATCGTCAGACACGGCGAATGTGTTGCAAGGCAGGGCATTGGCCTCGAAAGTGGCCAGTGGAAACTTGGTGAATAGACGAATAATAAACTGTGGCGCGGTTATCCATGACGGGCTGTAGCCAGGCTTGGATGTGCTTGAAAGAGTGGCGGTTCCCGCAGTTGTTGATCCCAGTACCGGCCGGGCCTGGAGCGCTGAAGGTTCGGATAAAGTCTGGTCCGCGCAGCTGGCGGTTACAGCAGTGGCGGCGGTAGTGGAGGTGGGGGTGGCGTTGGAGGCCATTCAGGGCAAGGGCAAGAGGCCACAAGGCGACAGCCAAGCGGGATTAGGGGACGAAGAAAGCCGGGGCGATGTCAGGAATAGCTGGGCTGGAACAATTGACCAGCTCTAGACATTGTCGGCGATGGGTACTGATGTGTCGTAGCTCAGGCCGATCAAAGGTGGAGATGGGCAAATATTGAAAAGGGTTAAGAAGCGACTCACCTAACCCTAGTCTAGACCAGGACGGGGCTCCCAGCACGTGGGGGAGGGAGGTTCATGAACAAAGGCGCTAGACTAACAGCTACGTAGCCTCATGTAAAGAAGACCTCTGATAAAAGAATAGGGCTACAAGGCGGTGGCGAAAGCCAGGGGGGAGGGATAAATTGGAGTACATTCTATTTCTTGTCTGCATGACTGTAAAAAGTTTTCTTGTTATCAAGGTTCCGTCTCCTTTGCTGCCAGCTTGGACTCGCCTTGGAGTTTTCCCTTGCATTAGGGGCGTTTTACATTTGTTTAGATGGAGATGCATATGCACGATACAAGATGGAGTGGCGGTAGTAAAAGAGCAAATGAACGGCCGTTATTCCCCTTTAGCTATAATTTTAGGAAAGGGTTGCGCAGTGGCACCGGGCTACATACAGTGCAGTACTACATTTACGGATATGGGGCTACGCATGGTTGCAGTAGAAAACAGCCCATGTGGTGAGACCGGGTTGGAGGAGGAGGAGAAAGAGGCAGGGAAAGGGACATCAGAAGAAAGAAGCACGAAAATGTATCGGCTGTATTGAACGTCGCATGTTGGGTGTGGCTGTCTGTTGTCTACGGGCTGCTTGAGTGTGCTACCCTCGCTGCACGAAGATTTGCAAGCACATGAAGAAAACGCTCGAAACGGACAACCCTAACAAGCCGACGAGACAGACTGCCAAGGGTTGTAGCACAGAAAATATAAACACCACTAGCCAGTGTGCCGAGCCGCAGGTGATAGCTCGGAGGTTCGGAGAGTCAAAAATTTTCTTGCGCGTTTGCTGGTTGGGGTTCGATGCATTGAAGGCTGAAATTTTATTCCTCTATTTATTTAGTTTATCGCTGCGCTTATGCTCCTGGTAGAAAGTGGGGGAGGGGCAGACAAAATAAGAAATGGCCGTCTACTACATAAAATCGGCCATAAAACGAAGACAAAAGCTCAATAGTCAGATGCCAGTATCGGAGAAGTGATGAGACATGGAGAAAAGAGAGGACACAATAGCTTTCCGGGTAAGGGTTCCGCAGCATCCATACTACAAAACGGAAGATGGAGAGATACAGGGACAGAGGGAGCCAGGAATCAGGAATCAGCAGCTGGAGCCAGGTCGGAGAGCCCTAGCTGCTGTGCCCTGTATCTTACCAAGAGAGCCTGTCGTTGGCTATTTGATTGTCTATCTGTTCTCCAAGAGCTTGGTGTTGTCATTTTCTCCAAGTCCCACGCATACCCGTTTGGCCCAGGCCGCGACCCCGACGACCGATTATGCCCAGACAGGCACTTGCTGCTGTTTGCTGTTGGAGAAACAGGAAAGATAGGACAAAAAAGGGAAATGAAAAATATACTTTGGTACTTGGCTTGTGATCTTGAAGGAAAAAAACAAGAAGGAACGAATGGATGGAAAAAGAAAGTTCCTAATGAATTTGTGAGATTGGAGGAGAAAATGACGTCTTTGCCGATAAAAAAAGATACAAAGGTACAAGAGTCAACGTCTAGAGATGTGAAGCCTTGGAAGCAGCACTCTGGTATTACACACGATACGAAAATATCAGAGGTCTATGGTCTATTGAGCTGAACGAACCAAGACTCATGGCTTTTTGTGCTCGGATAAAATGAGTAACAAGGCTGCCTGGGAGAGGCACCAGCAAAGATGAGATGACCCCCACGCACATTCCTACAGACGTGTATGCCCGCGTCCATTTCTCTTGCTTATTTGCCTGGTTGTTGTGTGTCCCAGCACTTACACCTACATACGTACGTGCCTTACAACATGCGCTGCGACGCATTGCTGGTGTATTTCTTGCCTAGCAGTGCAGTTCCAGTATACAATTTTGGGTTGGGCATTTCCTCATGTGTGTCAAGTTATTGGGGCCCAGGATCTTCCCTGCATCAATAAGCCGATCCCGCTTCTCTTTTTCCTTTCCCTTTCCCTTGTCTTTGTTCTTTCTTCTCTTCCGAGGAAAGAGGACAAACAAGGGCAAGAGGAAGAAAAAAGGCGTGAACTGGGCTAAAGGGTTTGGGCTCCGGTTTATTTTCTTTGGCTAGGCGCTGCGAAAGATGGACATGAGGAAGAGAACTACCCGGAATGCCCGAGAGGAAGACAGACAGGATAGGACGACTGTGCCGTTTCCTAATCCCATCCCATGGATCTCTTTCTTTGTGCCATGTGTGGAGTGTTTTGCTGTTAAGCTTGTCTAAGAGTGAGATAATGTTTAGGTTGGTGTGTCCTTCCCCTTTGATCAACAACAGCAGCACCAACCAGAGGCGATCGCATAAGACGAACTTGGCCTGAACATAATAGAAGGCAAATGAAATGTGGAAGTAGAAGCACAATTAGCCGGCACCGCTGCTCACAAGCCAGGAACAGTCGGTTTTCTTCTAGGGCTCCTCTCCAAAACTAAGTAAGGCCTGCCTGTCCTAGCTCAAACCTAACCTGTCGATGCAGATTTTTAGGTCTAGATGCATGTGCGCAATACTTATTCCTGTATTATTTCTTCCTTATCTCTAGCCCATTTCTGACCTAAGGCGCGGCTAGGAAAGAGGCCCGAATGCAGTCACCCCAGCGCCAGGTATGTCCATAACCCGGCATCTGCACCGAAACGAGCCCTTGTTTTTGATACGTTAACCTTGTTGAAATCTTCACAAGCCAGGAAAAAAAAAGCTAGCAAGCTCATTCCCGCCTCGTTTACTCTGTTGTCCTCGGCTCAAACAGGAGTGCTTTGCCTACTGTGATCAGTATGTATATATATATATATATATATATAGTAGGGAATTTCGCTGTGCAATCTCTCCGCCATCATACCCCTTCGCTTTGCCGTCACTTTTCTGTGCTTCGTCTCCAAACTGCTTCTTAGCCTTACTTGTCTGTACCCTATTTCGCCTTTTGCTGTCTTCTATTTCCTCCTCCTTCACCCCACGAAAAAAAGCAACCCTTGGGCTTTTGCTGTGGAACTTGTTTCTGCCTGTTACTCCTTCATCGCGTCCCCCCCCCCCCCAGGAAAAAGAAATAAAACAATAAAAATAAGTCTGGCTATAATAATATATCTTTTTTTACTATTTTCCCTTCTTTGTCTCTCCAAAAAAGACAAAAAAAGACAAGAGCTACACCAACGCCCCCCATCTGACCCCCCCTTAGAGTGGCGTTAGTCTCTTCGACTCCAAGCCCAGAAATCTCTTATTCCTGTGTTTGCTCGTGTCTGGACTTAAATACCACTCGATTCTCCTGTCCTTCTGCTCTTTCATGCCCTTCGTTATTTCTCGTTTCCCACTGTTCATTTTCCTCGCTATCCCAGCAAAGCTTTTCTCCGTCTATCGTCGTTTGCTTCCGTCTCTCCGTGTTGCTCCTTACTACCTCCGGCTCCACTCTTCACACCACCCATCACCACACAGCCTCTGTCTATTTCTTGCGTCTCTTGCTTTTTACCTGTCCACTCGCCATGAACTTCTCCTCCACTCAGCTCTCCTCCGGTGCCGCCTCTACTCCTCCATCATCGGCTGACTTCGGCTTTTCCTCGGGAATCAACATGTCGTCGCCCACCGCTGGCTCTGGCGCCTCTATCGCAGCTGCTATGGCCTCTGTCCCGGCATCTAATGCTGCTGTTGTTGCACACTCGGCTTCAGGCGCAAACGCCCCCCTCGCCGGCCAAACGGCGTCAACGGAGCCGTTCTTGCGAGACTTCACCTTGATCGCAGAAGCCGCCAAGAGAGCGCAGATGGCCATCTTGACTCGAGATATAGACGAGCTTTCCTTTTAAAAAGATCTGATCTCCAAAACCTGTTCTTTTTTGTCTATTTTCAACGCAGACAGGCTAAAAAAATATTCTGCTTTTTCTGCATCCTTTACGAATAACTCTTTCTTTCGACAGCGGCCTTGACACTTACTAGTACTTTTATTATTGTTCTGATACTCCCACCATATGATTTGCATATTGGCTGCTTTATACCTCTCTCTATTTGGAGAGAAGCGGGAGCTCTTTTTTCCTTTTTCTTTTTGGCGTTACTTGGTGATGTTTTGGGGTATCTTTCTTATGACGGACTTTGTCTTAAATACACGGCACCTTGGGACACGTTCCATAATATCATGACTATATTTCTTTGACTTCTAACGCCGCTATTCAAAGTAAGGTATTACATGAAAGTGGCTATTGAAAAATCTGGGCATCAATGTAGACGAGCTCGTGATTATCTGTGACTTATCGTGTTTCTTATTCTCCGTCAATATCTCCCTTCTCCAATCCTGATTCTCATTTCCACTCTCCTAGCATCATTCAAGTGGCGATAGGATCAGCATATCAACTAATATATCTGTGCCCGCATCTCGGCCGGAAATTTCGTCATCGTTATCTTTCTAGTGGGCTCGCTTCTCTTTGCTAGGTAAAAGCTTGTTCCGCTAAACCGCCTGTTGGCCGAATGCTTGGACAAGCCAAATCGGGACTCCAAGTTACAAAGTGCCGTCCTCCTGGATCTAGACCATAGTATTTAGCCTGAAGTTTACAGTCCTTCTGCGGTTGCCCTGGTATCTTCAGTCCTAAGTCTTGTCTCAGAACACCTCTTCTCCAACATTCTAGCTCTGCCCAAGTCTTCACATGTCAATATAGAGAAGTCTCGGATGCCCCCCTCCCCCCATTGGTATTCCACATCTGAGCTAGTGCTTCTGCCCTTTTGGCCCGTCACCCGTCACCCGTAATTCGATAAACGCTATATTCTTGTTCGTAGATAAACACACCCGCGACACAGTGATGCTCATTTGATACTTGAATTAGTCAGTTGATTGACCTCCTCGCTGGTATAATAAGTACTTGGCCCTGCCCAGAGTGTACAAAAGACCAAGGAACTAGCCGGTCAGCCAGTCAGCCAGTCATCCAGCCTTTCCATCTCTTCCCCGCTATTTCAATACATTTCCCATTTCCTCCCCAAGGGGTAGAAGAAAACAAAGAAGGGACTCTGTCTTTTTCCCACTTTCCCCTTTCCTCCTCTTCTGCCGCATTGTAACAGTAAAAGAAATACGGATCCTTCTAAGTAAGCTTCTGCTTGATGAAAAACGACCGTAAATGCGACAGCTGCCACGCGCAAGTAGCAGCCAGGATAACTAGCTGGATCAAGATCCACCGCACAACTCTGGCATTGGTAGCCTCGGACTGGTCTCTGAACTCGCTCTCGCGCTCGCGCTGGAACACTTGTTCTCTGCGCACCTCGCGCAAGCGGTTGTTTAGGTCACGCACACGCGAAGTCAGGTCATCCATCTTGCTCTTGTCCTTGCTCTCGAGATCGCTAGTCTCACCTGACGTCACGTCTAGGTTCAGGCGGATGCCGCCATTAACATCTCTGGCGTTGATCCAGCCAGACCGGCCCGATGTTGATGAGGGGGTGAAGCATAGCTTGTGGTCGCCTGAGTCGCTGGCCGTGAAGGTGAACTTGCCAGAGTTGGCGCCGCGCTGGGAAACAACGCGGTGGTCATTATCGAAGGTTTCCTAGAGGGAAGAAAGAGTTTTTAGTTAATATATGTTGACGTTGGAACAGAGGTGAGAGCAGGAGGGGAAGTGCAAAGTCCTTTCGATGGACATCGAGGGCTTTCGGCTACCCCCAACTCAAACTCACATCCACAGAAATGTAAATCGAAATGCCATTGTGGGTCTCCCATGAACGCTTGTTGTCGTCCCATTCTTCCGCACTGTAATGGCCAACCACCAGCGTATCCTTGGGAAGTTCTTCGATGAAGCAGCGAGGGCCAGTGCCATCAATATAGAAGTATAGGGCTTGAGCCACAGAGCTCAGAGCCAGGAGAGGAAGCCAAGCCTTCATGATGTGTGCCTATATATGCGATGCTGTCGTTGTCTAGAAAGCGTTTGTATATGCCGTTCAGGAGAAGCACTATCCGTTGTTGTTGAGAGCTCCGGATAGGGTGGGCGGAGGGAGAAGAGCGATAATAGAAACAGTCCAATTATACTCTCAGAATATCGAGCCGAGTCAAGTTCTGAGTAGGTGCTACTATGAAGGGAGCCGTTGTCGTCGTTGTTGTTGCGTGTCGCACTGCGAACAAGGAGATAGAACTAGATACAAAAGCTATGGCAAAGGTGCCTAGTAACACTGTAACAACTACAACCACAAAGCGGGTCTTTGCTAGCCTTTGACGGAACTCGAGCGCCAAAGAAGTTCCAGGGCTAAAGCTGCCACGTTCGAAAATACAAGCGCGACCACGTGACCTGAGAGCTCTGAGCTTGATCGATTGCCCCTGTGCGGAAGAACGTCGGATAAAATAGCGATACCCACGATATATACGTGTCATGTTTGCCCTAGGAACAAAGAAAGATCTTGGCCTAGAACAACAATAAAACATTACGACATGGAGTTCTGAATAGTATTTCGCCGTGGAAGAAGACTGTTAAGAATGCAATAGTGAAACTTTGACTATTTTTCTCGACGGGATCCCTAACAGTCATCATTAACGCTGTCCATCCAGTCTCTTATTTCTAACTAACAAGCGTAAAATAACCTCTCAATTATCGATTTTACGAGAACATTTCGAAATCTGATCATGCGCCTACCAGTTTGCGTCTTCTTCAATCCATGGCATCAAGATGTAAAGAGCCCATGACGTTGAAATGTTCAAGTTTACCAATGGCAACTGCGACAAGTGACTGAAAAATATGGCTAGAGGTTCCTAGCGTTGGTGCTCTACACATGCTCAAGGTGGATTTCAGAACGCCATGGACATGGAGAGAACAGATCAGGACGAGGCCAACGGTGACACAGGTGCTTTTCGTCTCGTGAGTACCGGCCTGAAGGGTAGTAGGATATGCTGAAAGTGACAGGACAGCCAAAAGGGGGCGATTTATGCTTCGTCAGAGATTCATCTCTTCCTTCATTTGACAGCACGCCTAGATGGGTATCACTCTGCAAGATATGGAATAGAATGAGGGCAGCAAAGCGCTGCTGAAATGACTGGGAATCTAGGGGATAGATGACCAAAAAACTTGCAAAATGAGACTTTGTCTCAGACCAGAGCCACCATTCATCCACCTTTGGGTCAAGCGTCTTCTTCCCATTAAAACCTTACACACAAGATTGTCGACAATGGCGCCGCAAAATTTGCATACGATATGGCCAAAAAATACAGTCACCAAAGAGTGTACAACCTTCTCATACGCCCAATTGGCATTGTGCTGGGCATGCAGGTAGTTGGGCCGATCGAGATAAAATGCTTGGGGGTTCCCGGTAGAGGTGAATGTACCACGCCAAAAGATGGAATCCAAACTTCTTGTCCGAACAATCTATATGCAAAAGGATTGGGAGTAACAGCACAAGGACCTGAGCCGTCTATCAACCAAGGCCAAGGACGAACTAGCTTCATCGGTGAAAACAATATCTACGCTGCTCCGCTGAAAAAAACAGTACTGAACACCAAGAAGATGGCATGGGCAGACTTGCATAAAATTCATTCAAACATGCTGCAAGACAGAAGCCAGAAAAACACCACGAATGGCTAGCTAACATATATACGTCGGCAACGATGGCGAAACGAGACAGTTCCCATTTCGGGCCTGTGCTATACGGGGGCTAATAAAGATACACAGCCGCTCGCAATATGGCGTTGGGAGCCTTTAACCTTATTTAACACGTGAATCTACTTAGCAGCATACTCATGGGCCTATTTAAGGACCTACTCAGCACTCCTCTCAGGGAACCATTCCTAAGTCTGCCCAGGAGGCTGCACTAGAGCATATCATTGCTGCCATGGATGCATTTGCTGCTGCTGCCGCTGTCGTCAATGCTTCTGCTACTGACATATCGACCCACAGCGACGACGACAGCGCATTTTTGTTTTCAGACTCGGGATCTTTTGGGTTGCATTGATGACAAGGGAAATTAAAAAAATGTCATCATCGACGTTTCCCACGACAGTCTCAATCTTAAGACTGGGTGAGATTGCTGACAAAATGATGGCACTTCCAAGTCCAAGACTATGCCTAGCCTTTTTTCAAGTTCATTAATTACGTCAACAACGTCGTGCTGTCGGTACTTGGGAGTAATCCCGCCTCCGCAGATATTGGAAACCACGAGGATAGGCCTTCTTATAACATTAGCACGAACGGCAACACTGAAGACCGTGCTCCTCTTAATATGAGACTGCTTAGATTACTCAAGACCGCATGACTGAAGACTGAGCAGTAAAAGTGACAAAGACTGCTGTCGAAAGTTCCAGCGAATATCACTAGGGAGCCCTTGCATCTAGCAGTCTCCAAGCTTCTCTCTTCCTAGTTGCCGGCATGATTTCAATTACGTCCCGGCAATTGGAGCCGGAAATATCCTGGCCCGGCGACCATTCCCCTCTCAGATGCTACTCTTCTGCCCTCTAGCTCAGCCTCTGATTTCTGCTGCCATCTTGCCTTTGGCTATATCCGATGGTTTAGTAGCGGTGGATGGGTAAAATGTCGAGGGAGGATGCTGTTGCGATCGGGCTTGATGAGAATCTTGGTTTGTGCTACACCAGACGGACGGTCCCTTTTTGGTACTATTTTTAGCCACAGCAGTAGCTCTCTAAGCTGGCGGATTTTTGTTCTGCGTCTTTTCTAGACGCCTGTTTACTCATGACTACAGGGATCTTCCGAATTGCCGCATATTTTGGCTCGTTTTATTGGTTGTTTTTGTTATAAAACATTTTCGTTACTAGTTATTGCCGTTTTGGGTAGTTGGTTGAATTCTTTTTTTTTTTTTTTTTTTTTTTGGAATTTCGAATTTGAATATACTCAACGCCTAGTGGTGGTTGAATTCTAATTTTCTTCCTCTCGCTGTTTCTGGCTCAAGCTATTAAATTGTTTTTTCATCTTGGTCATGCCAATTGCCGTGAGTGTTTTAACGGTTGATCATTGTTTTTGTGGGCGCTCAACTATGGTTGTCTTGGGTTAGACCACTATCAGGTCTTACGCCTATGTTTACATTGCAGTTGATTAGCACTGACATTTATATTGAGCCAGGTAAAGTTTCCACAAGCACTACTGCATATGTGCGTGTAGTCACTTGGCCCTTAACAGCTTTTTGGGTTGTCTCCCCCTCTTTACGTTGTCAGGCACATCATGTCGTGCTTGTCTTTCTGTCTTCCTCTTTCCTCTTGATCAAGATTCTGTCATATTTTTGCGGTCCCTTTATCGCTCCGCCTTTCTACTTCTTCGTAATCTCAACATTGGCGTATAATATTCGTTATATACGTGTTTATCTCCCGCGCTTGAGCCGGCGCGATGTAGGAGAAAGAGGCTGAATGCATAAACTGGCACAGGCTGGTCGACACAGACCCCAATCCGTGCTCCAGGACCACAATGCTGGGTGGGCTTGGGCCTGCCATGTTGTGAAATTTGCTGCTGGTTCCACCGACTAGCTTATAGAGTTCGGAGCTTAGCGTGATTCCACTCACATTTCATGAGCGAGGCCGCATGATCTGCTGGTACCATGCTGGGATGGCTTTCTTATTCCTCGGCTATGGATTTTGTCCAATATTTACGCCCTGGCCTTCGTAAGCCTAGTCTAGCATGTAGACTAGACAATCAACACGGAAACTGGTAGCCATGGTTCAAGAATCGTATCTTCGGAAAGACCATAAAAGGCGGGCATAGCCTAGTGTAAGTGTTGGAAAATCTTGCTCCCTTCACCTCTTATCTCTGTATCATTCTTAGGATCTACCTTCACGCAGATTACTTTTTTTCTTTTTCGCGTCTTTTTGCCATTTTCACCCACATTCTTTTCCGATTACCAGTAACCATGAAAGCTTCTCTCATTATTCTCACTGGTGCGTCCACTGCGTCTGCCATGTGGTTTGATTGGTGTCGCGGTGGTTTCCCGTGCACTCATGGGCCACAGACTACGACTACTGGCTTCACTACTTCTGCTACCAGCATCCCAGCTCCTACCTCCACGGAGCTGAGCTCGAGTGAAATTTATCCTGTCTCCTCTACTAGCAGAGAGCCAACTACTTTGCTCACCAGTGTTCTGCCCGCTAAGATTACCGATGCTGGTTCTGTCACAACTGATAAAGACCTGGCTTCTGAGGCTGCCCCAAAAACTGACGCGGGAAACGCTGTTCACCCAACTGGGATCCCTGAAAGTAGTTATTCCGGATCTGCTGATAACTCTTTCGACGAAGAAGCAGACGACTTTCCTGACTCCGACCCTCTTGCCGACCCCGATAGTGAGCTCAAGCGGATAGCAGATGAAACAAACACAATGCTTGACGCCACTAACAGTAAAATGGACAATCTAATTCAAGGGTTTCAGCAAAATGACGCCAATATCCAGGCCTTGATCGATAGACTCAAGAAACTTCAAATCACCGAGGAAGTGCCCGAGGATAGTGAGGTACAGGATGAGATCTTCGATGAAGAGGAGGAGGAATATAGCTTTCCGATGCTCCCTCAGACCGTTGACCCCAATACTGATACGCCTCGCTTGGGTAACGGCAAGCTTGGTGGCGTTGACATTTTTGGAGTGGATTTCGACCATGACAGTGACTACAAGAACGCAAAAGACCAAAGAAATTACTAGCTACCATTCCGCTCGAGTTCTGGCTAAAATGAAGTTGCCGCTAAAGTGAAGGCTGCCTACTCACTCTATCCTTGAACAAAGGCTGTACATTGACTAATCTCTTCTTTTCTTCTTTTCTTCTTTTCTTCTTTTCTTCTTTTCTTTTTTTCTTCTTCATAGCGAAAACTCCTTCACTTTTGCCATAGCCCCTTCCTTTGATAGTTCGTTGGTGTGTTTTTTTTCGTAATGCCGTGCCCAGTCTTGTCTGTGCTTGATGGCCTTTGTCGTCAAACAGATTTCAGCACATGAATAATTTATAATAGAAATCTCAACACTCATAACTTTCATTCGCGTTAATTGTGCGTGCCGAGTCCAATCTTGGATTTGTACCAAGGCGTCAACGTTTTGAGGACTGTTCTAGAGGAGGATCTGAGTCTGTAGACAACTGGGTCCCCTCTCCTCCTAGTGCCTGTGGTCTGTAGTTGAAGAATCCTGAGAATTGCTGAATGAAACAACAACGTTAGTCAGGCTTCGAAGCCTTCTAAGCCATAGGCGCTTGACTAGTGCTCAGAGTCTATTGAAAAGGTTCACGACGCTCCAGAGTCTAATGAGACGCAGAATGTCATCACTGATTCCAAGGCTTCGAGGCTCTACACCTTATACTAGACTATTCTTGTGCCATTTCTCATCCAAGTCAACTGTGGCATTGAGGAGGGTGAGCGCCGGACTGGTACTCTTTACCTCTATCCCTCTGGAGCTTACCTAGAGGCCTGTCCAAAAGAACCACACCCAGAAACTCGCTCAGCAGCCTATCCGGGGGACGATTCACGCGTCTACTCGGGCGTCTACACTGCCCAGCATGCTGCTCCTAATAGTTTGTTCTCTCACTGCAATAACCTCAGAAGGTTCACCGCTGCTGCCGCTATCTCTGGTGCTTCCGCTACCGGCATCCCTATCCACAGCAACGATAGTGGCGCATGCCTAAACGTTACGAGCGCTTTGGCAACTATATTAACGGAGGCGATAGCAGTTGCGAGCCTAGCTTTAGGTTATACTTAAACTTATAAGCTTAGCTGCTACTTTGGAGATTACAAATTGTCAGTTGGCCTCGCTTCCGTAGTCATCAACGACTGCGAGGAGTTTCCTACCATGCTGACATTAGCAAGAACGGCCAAAACAAAACCTTGGCCATTTTGGGTGTACTATTATTTAGCATGTTGTACTCTAGACTATGTGGCTGAAAAGAGGATAAAAGCTGTGGCCAAAGTTGTTGCCAATGCTTCTAGTGAATACCAAGAGGGAAGCCCGGCCTACTTGTTGCTCTTCAAGTTGCTCTCCTCCTAGCTTCCATAGTTTCCCAGCATGATCTACAATCATGTCTAGGACAGCCAGGGCTAGGAATATCCTGATGTAGGGACTCTCCCCTCTCTACGTCAGATATCACAACCTCCTCCATAGCCTTTGCTACAATTCATATTTTGTACTAGATACTCCCAATACATTCGTTCAATTAGTATGATATGTTTTTTTCTGGTTTGTTATTTCCAGTCCAGGTCATGTAATGAGCTTCTTTGGCAATCGCCATCACCACGAGTGCTTTGACTGCTGCTTGTTCCTGTATGCAAGTGGCTAGCTAGGGTTATCTCGGGATAGACAGCCATTAGGTCCTATACATGTGCTTGAGCTGAGACAAGCAGTGTTAAAAAGCAGAACGTATATACTCGGCCCTAAACACTTATCGCTCGTGGCCCCCTCCATGTCGTCAGACTTGTCATCCCATGTAGTCCTTATACTTGGTTTTAGTCCCCTATCCTCTCGAATAAGGTTCTGCCATTTCTAACAATTTATGCCCCTCTCCATTTATTTTATGGCCATAATCTCGATTCTATATGAGCTCCATCGGTGCTTATATCGCCTCAATGTAGGAGAAAGAGAGTGGAGTGCATTAACTGGCATAAGCGGAACACAGACCACGATAAGTGCCTGCCCCCAACAACAACCCTAGCTCTTAGCCTCAACTACGGAAATTGTCCATTTTGATAGCCCTCCTAGATTGGCGGATGCAAGAAACGCCATACGACGATGGAGCAACAGCTATCCTTTCGGTTTTGGAAAAGTGGGAGATAAATAGGACGATATGCTCTCTTACCTCTCCCCGGGCCGCTTACACGGATGCTGCGACACTCAGCTTGGCCAACAGCGACCCTGTCAACAGTCTATACCTGGAGCAGGATTATGACGATTCCAGTGACTCTGAGAGCGCTGAGGACATATAGGGCCACCCATCGATATTCACCTTGACTATTCAGAGATTGCTCTAAAACGACAATGCGGACAAAGCGGAGGATAGCCATTCAGATTCTACCCTATTCTACTCTCAAACAATAACTCGTCTTTCCTCTTAGCCACTGTCTTTTTTCATTTTTTTCCTCCTTTTTTCCCCATAGCAAAAGATCTTTCCTCCATCGTGGCCTCCGATTTTGATAGTCCGTTGCAGTGCTTTCCTTGATGCTATGTCCGAATTTGTCCGTGCTTAGTGGTCTTAGGGGCTAGCTGGATTTCTGTCCATGGGCTTTTTAATACACGTTAATTTTATCAGCTCGGATTGCGCGTGTTGCCTTTGAGTCTTAATTTGTATGAAAAGTATCAGCGCTGAAGTTTTCAGCATAAACATCGGTGGGTGCAAGGCGCCTGTGCAGGTTAGCTGGGTTACTGATAATTTTCTAGATTAAGTAGCCTAGATATATGTATCTCGCCGGAGCACAAGGGCCGATCCGCATGTGATCAATCTAGTTGCTGTTCTTCGTGCTGTAGTATAAAATGATGTAGGCTACCAATGCCCGTTTTCCTTTTCTAATTTTTATCTCTTCTTCTGTCACGTTGTTTTCGGTGTCTGTATTTCTCTTCGTTGTTCTCTAGACATCTTTTTCTTTTTTTCTCCTGTCGTCTTCCTTCTTTCATCCTTGCCACTCCTTGATATGAAGCCCTCTATCGTTTTCTTGGTTAGCGCCTCGACTGCCTCGGCAACATCATGGCTGTCGTGGCCCTCGTGGGCTTCATGGCCAAAGAAGCAGAGTGATGCCACCCCATACTCTAGGCTTGATGAGCCGGCAAGTCCAGGTGGTCCTGATGTCACCATCATGATCGATGGCCTTCAGCAGAGCTCCAAGCAGCCGGATATAGCCACTGTCCCCACCACTACCCCGGGACAAACAGGGGAAGACTCGGTCACTATCTATATAGGCGGTGACTACAATCACCTACCTACTACTACTGTTAGTTCTCCTACGATTTATATTCCAGTACCTACTTCCTTTGCCGATACTGCTGCCACTCTTCTCACCCCCGATGCCTCAGTGAGACGGGATGAAAGCAGCTTGGACGGTCGTAAAAGGGCCCTGGTAGATGGCGAAAAAGATGATTTGATGCTGGATGTGAGCCCCGGAACCGACAACGATGCAATTCTCGAATGGCAGGAGGAGCTTCCACATCATGTCGCTGGAAAACACCATTTTCTCGCCGAGTTCCAGGAGAATCATCATCTTAGCACGCTAGCTACAGTAGCTAGGACCACTACTACTTCATCTTCCGCCAATGCTCCTACTCGAGACGTTGGGAGCAAGTCTTCATATGAGAGCCAGCGCGGGGGTTTCAAGCCGAGTCTTTCTGATGATATCTAGTATACGGCAGAGACTGGGGTTTGACGCCCAACCTACAGCTTAAAATTGAGAGAAATGGGGTCGGAGAGACGTATGGAAAAACGCCAAAGATACTTGCGCCTGGACTAGTTGATCGGGTGCATTCCTATGCTGTTGGCTGGAGCACTGTTCGCATAATCCTTTGTAATTGATACAACAATCTTACACATAATTCATCTGTCTGTTATTGCCTTTTAGTGCCCTGTATTCTATCGAAGTATATAAGGCGATATAGCCCAGAAGCCCGGGCCCTGTCCCTTTCAGAGTAAGAACTATTTGGGCCATAGATAACAAGGCAGTACTTAGGTCTGCTGTGCATAGCCTCAAAAGCACGTTGCAGAGCATGTCAAAAGCACTGTTTTTGTGTTCCTACAAAAATATGTAGCTAAGCTGGATGGGGTCTTCCGTGCCCTGCAAGGGATTCTAGATTAGGGTCTCCAAGATATGGAAGCTGGATAGCAGCATTTTGGGAAAAGTTGGTTTCTTCCTTGTATTTAGTACCGACAGCCTATACCCCTCCTGCATGGTGTCAAAGTACCAGCTGATCGCACTGGCTTTGAGACAACTCACAACTACACACTTTTCTAGACTGACAGGCCATTTTTATTCTAACTATCGGCATCTATACCATAGAAAACCCGTGGCTTGGCTTGTTCTATTCTTAGTATTTGAATATTCTTGACGTCTGTGGGAATCTCGGAGATCAAACAACACTTGGGTTCCTGTTGAAGCATCATATATCTGTTAATCAGCCACTGAAATTCTACCAGGTCTATCCGATGCATGGAACGGTTAGATCAGATATAAGTGGCAGCATCAGACACATGGCCAGCTGTCTTGTGCATGCAACAGCAGAGGCATTTTTGTTAATACAGGTTATAGTATATATCGGGATGTCCCTAAGTGAGAAGAAGAGGGACCCGTCATTTCTTGACTCTGTCCTATTCTTGATGGGAGTGTGGGTCAGCTTATTTGATTCGTGGTCACATTGGCGAAATCAAGCTTGTCTACGTCATGGGCCAGTCTACAGCTCTAAAGGCAGCGAAGAAACTATGTTGTATATAGAGCTTTTCCCAAGTACTTACATCTACACCGTACCAAAATGGACGGCTATAAATATGCTCATGCTCGTCAATCTTGGGAGAAGGGTGACCGTAGCCTCAATCTTTATGTTCGGCATCATGACGAAGAGTCTTCGATAAATAATAAAATCCAGGAAGGGAGAGAGCCAACGGCCTAAAAAGCTGCACGCATTGGCCAAAAGCTTCATGGGGAGAGAGATAAGGAGGGAAGCCATTACACACGCAAAAGTCATCCGTGGGAAGCTCTCTCCCACAGGGCTTGCCAATCTCGCCAGTGCTATACACATCTTCTTTGCAGCACTGCTCTACTAGCGGATCCCTCTGCTACCAGGACACGCAAATCGCGGGGCTCCGATAGCAACTTGCAAAGATTCGGGAGGCAGTATCAGAAACACCAAAACTGTCATGAAAAAAGCGGTAGACTAGGCCACACCCAATGTACTAAAAGCGTATCAAGACAAGCCAATGCTCCTGCACCGGAGGCAAAGAATGAAGGTTGCAGCAAGCCCATCTGTGACTATGCAAGGTCTAAGCACACTCGAACACCCCTATCCAAGATCTCAATGCGATGACTAGAACTGCACCTATATGCTAGACCCTTTTGGCAAGCACATGGAACAGTCGGCAGCAGGCATCAACTAAGCGGCACATGGCTTGAGATGTTTAACTGACTGCTACCAGGGAGCAGCTTCCCGCACGTTCTACACAGCATCAAGAGAGTGCATGCGCCACTCAGTAAGTATCCCCACATCCGAGCTTCTTCTGGGCGGCAAGAAGAGGAGAGACTATACGCTAGCACCTTCTAGATATCAGACACATTCCAACAAGTCCACAATTCAACTCAGTGGAGGAAAAGCTACTCAAACATTAGCCGGTGCAGATGAAAGAAAACATCCGGCTGGGGCCAATACCAGATAGATCCAGCATGCTCTCGCAAGCGTGGCTTCGCAAGGGTGAGGATACGAAGATAGACCTGAAGGAGATCAAGAGGGTGTTGCCAGTAATACTCATGCTTCATGTCGGGTACCATTTGTTGGCCAGTGCCACAAACATGAGTGATTACGAAGATGTGGTGCTCGGGAGGTTTTTGCATAACTGTTGGCTTTGGTCGGCTCAACTTGGTTCATGATTGCCCAAGCCAAGCCTACAGCACCGTTGTACCGTTGTATAGATGGCAGGGAAACACGTGCAAAAACGAAGGCCGGTCACGGACCAAGATAATAAACAGGCGCTGGTGGTGAACACTCACTTATATTCTTTTCAGCTCCAGTTACTCAACTTTCCTTCTGAATCGGACTCTACTACACTCTTCTGGCTGGCTTGGCTTAAGATCAATCGCTTCTACTGTTTCTACTTTAGCTTCATTGACAATGAGATCATCTTGGCTTTTCGTTTCTTGCTTTGCCCTGGCTATAGCGGGAATTATTTGCGTTGTCACAGATGCATCTGCTTGACGACGTCAAAACTCCGGAAGACCTCAAGACTTTGCTACCAGTTACTTTCTATCTGCACGGCTCCAAAGTCAGCGCGAGCCCCCTGGCTCTACTACTCTTCTCGTTTTAAAGACGAGTCTAACTTGCCCTGTATGCTGTAGATGAGGCTTCTGCCGCCTCCGCTTTTACCGAATGTCTTTCTTCTGGCACACCCACTCTTTTGTCTTACATTCCTATTTACATAGTGCCCTACCGCGAGGAGCTTCTCCAAAATGTCAAGACACTCAAGGATTTAGAAGCCTTGCCCAGGGTTACGCTCTACATCTATGATGCCAAAGTTGAGGCAGACCCTTGGATCTACCACTCCCGCCACTTCAAGGACCTGCCTGCCTTCGCCGGCTATCATCATGTTGAAAAGGAGGACTTGGCCTCCAATATAGTCTCCCCGACTGCCAAGTCTGCTCTGACCTTTAGGCAAGATGGTTTGCCCCTGACCTGGACTTCATTCCTCTCTACAATATAGATTATCCGGAGAAGCTTTTTTACAATGTCAAGACTCCCCAGGATCTTGGTCAGCTTCCGGAAGTTGTTTTCTTCAACAATGGGTCTCAGGTGAAGGTTAGCCCATGGGTCCTTTATGCCAGTCGGTTTGCGGGCTTTCATGAGCTTTCTCGTTATTCTCCTACGGGTCTGATTAAAGATCCTTTGCCCGCTTGCATCGGCCAAATCCCTTGGTATCATGCTACCTATCCAAAGCACCTCATTGAACAAGCCAAAACTTCAGAAGACATTCTAAAGCTGCCACATGCCATCGTATATACTGCGTCTTGCGCAAGGGTAAAGCCCCTGTCCCAGGTTTCACGCCTTTCTGCCCATCGAGTCTCCTCCAGACGCTTAGATTGGGGAGCTCATCTAGTATCATATTAGCCAGACCATCGACTTTGAACCCCTTACTACGTCCAGAGAGACCTGCTCCGCCGTTTGTATAAAAGCCAATATTACATCTCTAGTTCAGTCCCTTTCAATCTTGGTCCAGTCTTATCAAAGTTAGACATCAAGTTACACCAATACTGGTCCGAGCGTGTAAGAGACAGAATTATTTGCCATCACCAAAGCTCCCAAGTACCAATCTACGATGCAGTTGATCAAATTTCAAATGGTACACAATAATGCGCGAGGTTACCTTGTTGAGAGCAGAGGCAAAGTCGCTTCGGACAGCAAATGAAGCACTGAGTAAGCACCGGAGAGTAAAAGCGAGATGCCTGCGGAAAGGATGATAAGTGCGTATAGGAGGCGAACCCGATTGTATCCCACAGGGATATTGAGGGCTGCGGTAGATCTTCGGTATTACGACAACGCTGCGGCAAGACTACATATATGTAAAGAGTGAAGGAATATCTGCAGCATTTAATGATGAAGGCTTGTATGCATTATTTTATGTTATGATGAATTGACTTGGTAATTGGATGCAAAAATAAAGTAGAGTATGGCCGACTCACGTATAAATGAAGAATCAGAAATCGCAAAGGCTCACAGCATAAAACCCTAAACCCTTTCCGATATCGCCTGTTTTCCTCTCGTTCCCTCCCCTCAGCCTTGTCTTCAGCCTTTCTCCCAGCCTTTCAAAGACCCGCAAAAATATCCATCGCGCCTTGAGCCACCATCCAGCATCTTCCCGGCCCTACACTTTATCCATTGCATCGCTTCTCAGTGCGACGGTCATCTATTATCAGCCCTGCGTTTCAATGCGCTTTTGTTTCTGCCAACATTTTATACACAAGCACTACTTTCTTCTTGTCACAGCCTCGTAGTTGCTACCTTGAGCCTCCCCTCTTGAAGAAAATTTACAATATATCTAGCCGCGACACACAACACCAACTACTTGCTACACACACACACACACACACGCACGCACGCACGCACGCACATAATGGCTTCTTCAGATCTCCGCGACGTCCTCAATCTGCCGGTCGAATCGCACACCAACCCTGCTCGTATTGGCAAAAAAGGACGGCCCTATGGCCCGCGCTCTAACCTCAAAGGCCTTGCCCGTGAAGTTCAGAGCCTCGGCGGGGACACCCCCATCGCCATCGTGCAGCAGCAACTTGCCTTCAAGAGAAAGCGCTTTGCCAGTAGAAAGCCCGCTGCCAAGTGGGAGAAGCGGCCGTTCACAAACTCAGCCCGCGACGACCCAACACTCGTCTTGAAGCACTGGAAGCGAAAAGATGCCCTCATACTAGGACCACATGGTGAGGAACTGCCACCCTACGAAGCCGAAGACTCAATCTTTGCCAAATACAATGTCAAGGTGCACATCCCACAATATACCGACGAGCAATACCACACACACCTCCACAACGAAAACTGGACAAAGGAAGAAACAGATTATCTCCTTCAGCTAATATCCGACTTTGACCTGCGCTGGCCCCTGATCTGGGACCGCTACGATTATGCGCCACAAGCCACAGATGGCAATATTTCCCCAGGCGAAGAGTCCAAGGCCATTGTGCCAGCATCCATGGCCCGTACCATGGAGGACTTGAAGACGAGATACTACGAGGTAGCCGCCAAGATGATGGCCACTGAAAAGCCAGTCCAATACATGACCCAGTCAGAAAAGACTCTCTATGAGATAATGTTAAGTTATAATCCTACACAGGAACGATTACGAAAAGAGTTTGTCGTCAACTCATTATCACGATCTAAAGAGGAGGCCCGCGAGGAAGAGCTACTGCTAGTCGAGATCAAACGTGTCTTGGGGCGCAATGAGCGCTTCAACGAAGAGAGAAGGGAGCTCTATCAGCGCCTAGACTATCCCAAGGCGGATCAACACGACATAACTAGTCTCAAGACCAGTGCTGGCTTGCAAAACTTGCTTCAGACTCTCATGTCGACCGACAAAACTAAAAAGCGCAAATCTCTTGTTGGTCCCGGGGACGGGATAGCTGCTACTGGATCCGCCATTTCAGGATCATCTGTTGCAGCTGGTGGTGCGGCCAATGCTTCCGGGGCCGCATCTACTAGTGCTGTTACTGCTTCTACGCCAGTGCAGGAACAAACACCCATACACCAAGAAGCTGCCTCTTCGCCTATACATGCCTCCACAATTGTCACTATTCCTGCGCCCACAGCTTCTTCCGCCACTGTAGTGGCCACGCCAACCTCGGCGCACCATACTTCAGGCCACAGCAGACGAGAGTCAATGACAGTCGCCACGCCCATGTCAGCAACAGCCAAAAAGGGCGCACACCCGCTTCTTGAGCGCAAGAAGCTAAGTGAGCAGGAGATGGCTATATACGGTGTCTCGCATCACGACCGACTCAACTCTGGCGCATCGTTCCGCACAGAGCGCACTAACAAGCTGTTTGCTAGCAAGTCCAATCAGCAGCAGATCCGTATCACCAATGTTCTTACGGAGCTCGAGATTCCGCCCCGGCTGACCATGCCAACGGCAAACGTCTCAATGGCCTTTGAAAAGCTGCTACATAGCGTGAATGGTCTCCTCGATTGCCGTAAGGTCACAGATAAGCTGGAAGCAGAGATCAAGCTAGAGATGGCTAAGAAAGCTGAGCTGGAGAAAGCGATTGCTGCTGTGGATCCCGTCGCAACAACCAGTGGTGAGGGTGGAGACGAGGGCGAGGCCGCGAGTACTTACAATGCGCCTCAAGAAGTGTCGGATGCTGAGCAGGGCCACAGTAGAAAGAATGAAAACGATGCTATGGACATGACGTCAGCCGAAGAGTCAGAGACAGATGAGGAACGCGAGTCGAGGTCGACTAGCGAGGGTGGTGGGCAGCACAAGCGCAGCGCGAGTGTTTTCAGCTCAACAAGCGATAAAACTACAAAGAGGCAAAGAAAGTAGAGGGATAGATGGGAGGGGGTGTGTGTATGTACGCCGATGTGTATGTATGTATGTGTGTCCTGGTTAATGGGGAGTGTAGTTATGAAAAATGATACACAAGCAACTCGTTCTCGACGAAGCTTCCTTGAACGCCCCTCCGCTCCAAAAAAAAAGCAAACAGGTGGAACGACAGGCTCAACTTGCATGCCATCTTCTCATGTCAAAACAGGATGCTTCCCTCCAAAGCATCACCACGCAACTGTGTGCATGCCATGCACATGCACATATGCTCAATTACACACCTCCATCCCCGTACTGACACATCACATCTAGTCCGCCGGCGGGTATGCATGCATTTTTTTTTCAGTGTAGCAGGCGGCAACCGAGGGACATTTGCTTAGGCAAGACGGCGGACGATTTATATCCTAGATTTCTATATTTAGAGGACTGTTGGTTTGGGCATGGAATCTACTTGTAGAGTTATGTAGAGTGGAATACAAATGAAGCAGCCGAATGAATCATTGATTCTTCCACACTGGGTTTATTGCCGAACCTCAGGAGATGCAGGTGTTCATCCGTCCGTCGGACCATGGTTACTAATTATATAATTTTTAGATACCTAGCCGGCGGAAAATCACGAAAGCCCTTGCATTCCTCCGGTCCTGCTTCTCTTGTACACTGGGGGGGGGCAGGGAAAGGTCAATGATCCTATTAGTATATATAAGACTGGCAATTTGATTATTCATCACGTATGTATTCCACTCGCTATCATCTCCGAATCACCTGTCATGCTTACTTCTCTGGCGTTAACAGGCGGAAAGAAGACCAGCAGAGGGAAGAGGGGCATGGAGGCAATGAAGCATGGAAGCAAATACTAAAAGATGAAGACAAAACAAAAATACACAACAGTGCTCGAACAGTGCTCGAACATACAACAATACAGCCTGTGTTAAGAGCCTCGTACACATTTCCCATGAGAATAAGGGCCCATGGCCCATTTTTAAGAAAGCAGAGATTATCGGAGTCAAGCAAAATGGCGGAGTATCCCAAATAGGCCAAGAACGAGGTGTTAGTAAATAAAGGCTGGAATGCGGAGGAAAACCAAGAAAACCTGCGCCTTAACAAAGCTCGGTGCTTGCTTGGAAAAAAAAATACTCAATACGGTCGAGCGTGCTTTCACTATCATCCATATGTTATATAATCCGACAATGAATAAATGAGAAAGCTCAAACTATTCGGTAGCTTTACATCTAGCTCTGGCCGTTCTCAAAAGTGCAAAAGCCACCGAATACTAAAAATAAACTTGCTTAATTCGACGTTGTTTTCGTCTTTGCTTACGTTTACACAGGTTAAAAGTGGATACTGGCCTACGCAGCAGTGTCAATCGCCTAAAACGTTGGCGTTTAAATAACCCTAAGTGTCACTGCTAAGCAAGCTGCATTAGGCAAATTACACCAAGGTGAAAGAAGAAGAAGAGAAACGACCGCTTGGGCTTGGCGCTTGCTTCGATTAAGGGTTGCAACCATGAGCAACAAAGTTGGCAGAAAGTAAAAATTAAAGGTCAGGAAAACGAACAGTGTAGGCGCTTACACAGCAACAAAGAGAGGCTGGCTGTAGACTAAGCCAATTAAAAGGCCATGTTTGCCGAGGGAATGAAGGGAAAGCTACCTTGGCAACCAAGGAACGAATAAAATAGTTAGAAAAAAAATCGAAATGTTTGGTGCTTGGTTCAGTCTTAGCGGTGTCAGCGCATATGCATTAGAAAATGTAAGACTAGAAATCAAGAGGTCATGTTATAATATGGAAAAGAGAACATAAGCAGACTCGGGGGGGGGGGGGGGTTGCCAAAAGCTCGGTGTTAGTGGTTAGGGTTAAGTAGTTGAATTAGCCTTGGAAGGACGAACTAGCGAGCCAGTGTCAGCTGGTTAGCGATAGTTTTCTTTTCTTTTTCTTTTGGGGCGGAATGGTCTTGCTCGTCTTGTTTATTGCCCAAGGTACACCGGATATAATAGGATAACGGCCATTAATTTAGTGAGTTTTACCAATTATTTCCTGTTTGATGTTAAGATTGAGCTTTGAACTGACGAACGAACCAAGGGCTCAAGAAAACCAAGGGTCGCTGGCCGAACGACCAGATCTCAAGCCTCCTGCACTTACCAGTCCGATCGGATCCGTTGCAGATATATTTGGGTGTGTTGGAAACTAAGCTGGAGCCACAGCCAGGTTGGGAAGGGGAAAGGTTGAGGGGCGGAGATTTGGGTTTTTACAAATCAGTGTCCAGAATATTGGTTAGTCAGGAGACGGAAGCCGAGAACCCAAAGGTTTTCCTGCCAAAAATTTCCTGTTTCTATTCTCCCTCTCCTCATTGGGAGTGGCGGAGAACAAAAAAAAGGTGTTACAGTTGCAGGAGAAACGGATCCCGAAAGGACCTGGGTTTGAGCCAAGCTGTTAAGTCCGGAAAAGGCAAATTCGGCTACAAGAAATCGGGGTTAAGATATCCGAAGTGTCCGTACAGACGCTGGCACTGACACTAAAGAGGCACAGCACAGTCTTGGGTGCTTGACAGACAGGGTGTGGATGAGAGGCGGTCTTTGGGTTTTTTCTCCCAACCTTGATGGCTAACCTAAATGCTGCCGAATTGGAAGCCAAAACTTCTCCTTGGGGAAAGGCTTTTTTCTCCTGTGGTAAAGTCCGAAAAGCGGATAAAAGAAACGAACAGGGAAAATGACTAAAGCCTAGAAACGGAAATCCCAGGAAGTGCGTTAAATTCGGTCCAAGTGGACATTGGGCGGAGGGGCCCTGGAGACGCGAGACAACAGCAATTGGGGGAGAGAACTATTTGGGTGGGCTTGGAGTCAGGTGTTGGGCGTAAAATAGTAATACAGCGGATGTGACGGGACCTACCAAAATCAGGCGCCTGGCCACCCTGCCGACTAATGTTGTGTCTTTAGTTGCGGATGGTTTATACTCTTGTTTTCTCTCTATGACTTCGCCTGTGCCCGCTTGATTATGATCTCATTACGAATGCCTGATTCTAAGTTAGTCAGCAGGATGGCTGAGCTCGAGTCAAGGTAATCGCTGATTAAAGCCAAATTAAGAAGCGAAAGAACAGTAACTGCATTTTTTACAACTGTCGGGATTCATTCTTTCCGGCCGTGGTTTTGGGGCGGAAGGAAAGGAGAAAACTTTCCCCCGGTTTGTTGTCCTTCCTTTGCGCTCTTGCTCGGCTTTTCGTATGCCTTGCCGATTTCTCGCTTTTAATTTAGCGCGTTTAATTTGTATGATCTTGCTCCTTGTGCTGTGCTGTGCTAGCTAGTGAGAAGAAGAACACAGCAGCAGCCTACACTGTGTTAATTCAAGTGTCATACGACAATCTATCCATCTTACTTCCTTCCATTTTGGCTCGTGTTGCCGCAGGCCTGCGGGAAGCGCGGGTAACAATAATATTATGGGTACTTGGAGGCATTAGTAATTCACAGGCCGCACTCGCGTCTCCCATATGATCTGTTTGCGTCCATTGCTGCTTTCGTAGCATCAGGTGTGGTGCAGTGCAGTATGTACCATGTACTCCGTACTATGTATGCACTATAGAGCAGCAGCACCGCTACAGTACTGCTTGCTACTAATCTTCTTCGTGTCCTTTCGTCTCTTACTTGATATGGGAAAGAGGGTGCCTGCGAAGCTGGAGGCAGCAGTCCTTAACTCCGCGAAGCGGATTTCCTTTCCTGTGGCAGGAATGGGGGAAGAAGGGGTTCAAGGCCAGAAGGAAGAAACGGAGTTTCTGTTTGTCCTATTGGCCATGCTGGCGCGTCAAAATCCATGTCAGTCGGGTGAAAAGCAGGAAAAAAAAGACACACGGTGCGCCAACACGGGCTTTATCAGCAGCCTACGGCCATGCCTTACGAGGCAGGCCGCAGCAAGCTAGTTAGTTGCCTTTCGTTTTAGCTCCACGTTATTCAAAGCCACTTCTCGGGTGTCTAGCGGACTTTACAATTTTCACTCAGGCAGATCCCATGGGTTTATCTCCTTCACTGAGGCATGTTTCCAGCTCGAGAGCAAGGCAGCAGGCTGCTCCCTTTCTGCTTTTACTGCTTCTGAAAGTGCGGGAGGCCGAGCTGGGAGCTGGGGATAGTAGTCAGCCATGGGGCTGCCAATTTCAGAGGCTTTGTGCATAGAGTATACAGTACGGCGGACCAAATGCCGGCGGTTAAACAGAAGCAGTATGACAATACGAGTCTTCAGTGGCTCTGAACCTACAAGCCCTGTGTTTATCTTTCATCAGCCCTGTGCTCAATGGCGTCTACCTATCGCCCCTTGCCATCTTCGGATTATCGAAAACTCCGTTGCAGCCGGACTATTTGATTAGCTGTCCCACTAGCTCAGCAACACTACTAGACACAGGAAGAAAAGAGCGGGGGTGTCTCTCTGCTTGCCGCAGCGTCCAAGCCCAATCGCGCGTCAAAAAAAGAGCAAAAACAAGAGCGGAGAGTAGATGAGGAAACAGGCCAAGGAAGCAGAAGGGAAAAGACGAGGCTTTAGTCCTTCCTTGCCCTGTTCCTCAAGCGCGGTGAAGCTTCAGTAAGCTCCGAGGAATGATGACGCTAATTACCATGAAATAATTACAATCAGTCAGGGCTTGTGCTTTGGAGGTTCAATATCTGCAGCTTTCTCTCGATTCTCTTGTGGAAGTCGAGTCTCTGGTATCCATCAGCGGAGTTTGGCAGCCTTTCAGTGTCCATATGCCCTGGGGCTCAAAGCTTTGAATCTTGCACCACAAGATGGGGGACAGCGCGCGGTGTTTTGATAAGACAGCAAATAACTATTGAGCCATACTAGCCGATGGTTGCAAGGGAAGCGTGAGAAGCCTGGTAACCTCGTTGAGTTCTAGTGAAACCGCAATTTTCAATCGAGACCGCCACGACACAGCATATTTGTCTGACAGCAGCGGCTTTTCTCAAGCGCCAAACTCGCCACCCCATCCCATCTTCAATCAGTACCAATGCTCAAGTCCGCAGCCAGAGAGGACTCGGAAGAATCGAGCGGCTTGCGTTCTGCTCCTCCTCTCCGTTGCGAGGCAGACTGAATAGAAGGCAGAGAGAAATTCAGCAAACTTATCATCACAACTGCTACCAAGGTAAGAGAGTGCGAACAACGCGAGCAAGGACAACATTGCGGCTGCAATGGCCTGGTATTTGCATCTATACACACACACCCTTGCTAATAATAAGCTTGCGTTGAACAGCTTGGCGCTTCTAGGCTAACTTGCTGCTGCCTTGTGTCTAAAATCCACCCTTCATCCTCTCCGCTTGGTGGATCACCCAGGCCAAGAGCCTGAAATTCACACCCGCCCGCTGTCGCTTGCAGTGGGCAAGGTAGGCAGGCGACTTTGGTCACATCCCACAACCAACAGATCAGGACGAAGAACCAACAGCTAAAATCACAACGTACATACAACAAGGCAGTCCAGCAGCCCACTTGACAATATGACCGGCCACCACGAACTGGCTTGCATTGCGGCCTTGATGTCCAAGCCCGCTTTCTGATTTTCTATCCACTTGTTTGCCTCTTCCTGCCTGCTCTTGTTCTCTCCCTTCCCTTTCCCTCCCCTCCTCTCCTCCCCAGCCTGTGCTGCTTATTCTTGTCATTTTTCTTCGCCCCCATATCAACGCCTAAGGTCTTATAGCCGCCGTCGCTCTAAACACCGACCCATCTAAGCAGCGATACTACGCAAGCCTTTAGCTTCACCCTAATCATCAGCATTCCGAAACTTGTCCTTGCGCTAAACTGAATAGAGTGGCTTTACTCTTCTCCTCCCTTTGCATCCCTCCCTGGTCTTTCGGCGGGTTTTCTGCTCTCCCTTTTAAACGCTTACTACCCTTGCTATGTATCTACACGCCCACACGCCCATGCGCCCGCCCATATGTCCGCAGGCTCACACGCCGCAAGCTCCTCAAGGCACCCACCCCCCTTGGTCCTGTCAACTTTGAATGGGAAAAATCGAGGGGTACATCTATAATTCCGCCTCCTCTCGGCTGACTCTGATCTTGCCTGTATTTTCCAATCAAGAACCTTGAACTCCCCTGTCCCTGTCTTGTCTTCTATAATTCCACTTGACCTACTCGTCGACGCTCCTAACTGCCGCCTCTTCCATTCTCAAGCGTCCTTCTTTACTTGTGGACCCAAGACACAGAAAGTATACAAGAAAGACCTGGCGCTTTTAAATGTCACATCCGCCTTTCCTGACTTCGCTTTCTTCTCCTGCTCCCTTCATACGCTTTTACTGCCTTCCAGTGTTCCGTGGTATATCCTCCCTTGATTAGGTGGACTCTTGCCGCGCGCTCCGCTTCATCTTCATCTTAACCTTCGCATTTACATTTATATTTACCTTCTCGTTCACACCTATATTCGAATAAATCCTGTCCTTTTTCTTTTTTTACTCTCCATCTCCCTTCTCGCAACCTTATACACATACACACATATACATATACATACGGCGCAAGTTCCAACAGCCTGCTTGTACCGCAGCATATACAGCATACATATAGGAGCGTACATTGCGCCCATCTGGCTTCCTACTCCGGATTTGATGCTCTATCGCGCCTGTTATACGTATCACCAACGATCATAGACAACAGAACAGGCTTTAGCCTCATCGGTTATCCTTTTTTGCTCTTCTGAATCGCTTATATCGGCCCGAATTGGTCTTGACTTGTCTTCAGCTTTACTGATCACAACTTGGGTTTTGTCTGGAACTGAAAGTCAACCGCGCCAGTTCTCTACGTCCTAAAACCCAACCATCTTTTTTAGATTGAGGACGTGTGTCTCAAGCTTTGTCTATTTTTCTTTATTCGGCTTCATTGGATCCCAATCTTGTTGGGACTACTACTATTTGGATGATTGCACTATCCATGGTAGAGACAACACCATTGAGTGACTGCACTAAGTCAATGTCTTCTTTCACAACTCTCAATAAGCTATCAACAGGGATCATGAACAAGCCAGCCTTTGACGAGTTGCGCCGCACTCCTCAAGAGACCTCTCGGGAAACTCCACCTAGAGACGTCCTTCAAACATCGCCACGAACATCCTCGCAGTCACAAACATCAGACCGCAGGCCCGAGACTTGGGATGTCGCTGTGGAGAGCGCCAAAAACTCCACTAGCTACCCTAATGTCGTCGAGGTAAATCGCAAGCCTACCAGCTACCCCGACGGCGTAGGGGTGTGTAACAAGCGCAAGCGATCTCATTCTCCAGATGGCCGCACAAAAGTCCCTTCACAACCAAACCATCGGGAGCAGAAGCTACAAGACCTTTCTTCGCCTGAGTCTAATGTCCGGATGCTTCCTTCCTTGGGTCGTGATGTCTATAGCACTCCACGAACTGATTATGAAGCCGTTGATTCCCAGTCCCGTACGCAATCTTCGCATGACTCGCAACCTACACAAACAATGGCTGAAGAAGTTGACGCCCTGCGTCGCGTGTCTGCGACAGGTGAGCATAGCTCCGATGGCATCAAGCCACCTCCCTATAGCTCCATTACCGACAAGCCAAGGAGTAAGCTTACTACCAATGCGGGAGGTAGTAGGAAGAACCAGCCTGCGAAACGGAATTTTAGCCACCGGACCAAAACCGGCTGCTTAACTTGCCGTCGGCGTAAAAAGAAGTGTGATGAGGAGAAGCCCGAATGTAAGTCTTCACCAGCCCTTCCTTTTGTGCACTATACGCATCATTTCATGCCATCCTTCCTCACCTTGATTTCCTGTGGGTAATTGTCTTTGCTCTGGTGGACTTGTGATCTAGAGCTTCTCGACGGTCACATGTTCGAGCGATTGGCAATTTTATCTATACATCTTCGCTGCTTTGTGTGATGCTCATAACTAACATGGCCTGTGTGCGTGCTTTTGTTGTAGGCGCTAATTGCACCAAAGGCAGATTCCATTGTGCTGGTTATCAGCAACAGAATGGTCCTCTATGGCCTGAAGCTGAAGCTAAGAACCCCGTTGCCCTAGAGCCTAAGGAGTTCGCATATATTTCACCTCCGGCAGCTTCTGGCTACAGCGACGCTATTTCTTACAGTAGCTCTATTTCGGATGTAAAGCGGGATCAAGGACAACATTACCGCGGCCAAGTACTGCGCATTGACCCCCCTCAAAACCGCTCGATATTGAACGGTGATGAAAGGCCCACGCCGACGGTAGCCAGCGCGTCCGTTGCAAGCCCTGAAAACAAGCTTGCAGCTATCCATAGCTTTGGGGCTAACACTTTTCCCACACCTATTAGCGCTAATCCCGGGCCACATTTGTCCAACTTTTCTGATCGGATGAGCAAAGATTACAGCCGTGTGCCGCCGCTCCATGATATCGGACGAACATCGGCGCCCGAGACAACACATTCGGGGAATGGGGCTTCATTGCCGCAAATAAACATTTTGAACCCTACTAGGTCTAATAGTCCAGGCATGGCTGCGCCAGCTTCTCAGGTGGCACAGATGGCGCTATCGCACGGTTCTTTTTCCCATGGCTCCCCTCAACTGCAGCATCAATCGCATAATCCACAGCAGCAGCAATTGCAGTCACAAAGGACCGAAAAGGAGGAAATGCTGGCTGGCCGGAGTTACTACTACCGCGACCGCGTGCTAATTGAAGACCGCGAGCGTTGTAGCACTGCTTGCTGGCGGTTTAACAACCTGTCGCTGCCTCATAACGGCATCTCTTGCCAAGAGCGGGCCCGGCTGTTCCATGAAATTTTGCACCCGGCTGGTAGCAGCCCCAACCGCCTTGGCAATACATCGGTCATCGAAGGGCCTTTCACGTGCGACTATGGCTATAATGTGGCCATTGGAGAAAACGTTCTTATCAGCCGCGACTGTACACTGCAAGATGCCGGGCTGATTTCTATTGGAGATAACTGCCATATTGGCCCCAATGTCAAGATGTACACGGGAACGGTGTCGACGGATCCAAAGCGTCGCGGTGGGGCCAGCGGTACGCAGATGGCGAAGCCCATCGTTATCGAACCGGACTGTTTCATTGGCGGCGGAGTTGTGATTCTTCCCGGCGTGACTGTCGGGAAGGGCAGCACGGTTGGTGCTGGCTCGGTGGTGACGCGGAATGTGCCTCCTATGACAGTGGCAGTAGGCAACCCGGCGCGGGTTCTGCGCGGCGTTTCTACATAGAGTCTGATAAGGGGATAGCGAAGTGGGATTTTGCGAGAGACATGGGTATACATTTATATACGTGCACATCTGCTTTAAATGGGACTGGTTGGGGATTTGTTTAGAATATCGGCATGGTTGGGGGCTGTTGTGTGGATTGCATTTTTCTTTCTTGGTTAAGCGTTTGCTATTGTCATTTTAACGGCCGATTATATATAATGAGCGATGGTATGGACAAGCACATCAGTCCGTTCTGATTGAAACAGTACTTGCAGCAGAAGTAGAGTGACTGACCTGACGGTTATTTCAGATGGCATATTAAGTGACCTGAGAAGGTGTCGATAAAGTGGCGACTAGTTCCAGTGGATAGATATCGCAAGTCAGTACCGTAGAAGAGAAAGGATATGCGAAAGGCTTTGATGCATAGACTATAATACAAAGCCCTGGAAAGAGGATACAGAGTTAGCTGTGGACGGAGATATGGGGAGATTTCGCTCTCCTCGGGGCATATATGGGGCTATAGGTAGAGCCTGCCGCTCTTATGCATATAACTATCAGGGCGATCAGAGAGAGGCGGGCGTCACCGGAGGGGCAATCCTCCGAGATAGACATTGCCAAGCGTGCTTTCCCACAATGCGTTTCATCGTCACCGTTTTGTTCGCCACGTCCATTGTTGGACCTTGCCATTCTTTGTACTTGCATGTGCGTGAAAGAGAGGCTTAAAAGTCTTTACTCGTTCAAGAGAGAGGATTGTCGTTTATGCATGCGTGAGAGGGGCTACGGGCCAACTAATCTAGATATTTGTCGTTTAAACATCCATCTCTACATACTGCGCGGGATAACGATCTTCGAATTTGGCGAGGTTGTTCTCCCGAGCTCAACATCTTTGACCCTGCTGGCCTCGTATCTTTGCTATACCATTTATTTCTGGTACTGCTTGTTTTTAGCCCTTTAATTTTCGCCAATCTAGTTTTCAGTTTCTCTTTGTTAGCTGATATAATCCTATAATCAACACTAAGATGGCTGCTGTTGGTGATCGGGTTTAGGTGCGGGCAGACAGCTGGATCCAGAGGTGAAAGTGGGGTGCCTTAGGCCTCAAAACCCTGCTAAGAAATAAAACCAGATATATATGAGTGAGTACGTAAAGCTATCAACAGACGAATTGGGCCGTAAGCAAGAACGCTGAAGGAGTTATATAAAATAGTACATCCGTGTTGCGGGCTTAGAATGATGATATTACGGCCCCCGATATTGGGGAAGGAGCTTGGGTGCCCGCAACTGGTCCCCATATAATAGTTGCATCCTAGCGTATAAGAGGAGCTCTTTCAACAGCCTAGGCAGGCTGGCTACCTGCTCGTCTTGAGGCTAAGATGAAGCAACACTCGTGCCAAGTTGGTTTACCGCTCTGCTCCTGTCTCGCTTTGACTGAAACTAGGAGCTTCGCAATTGGAATCTGCGATTCTTGTTTTTGTTTACTTTTGTCTCTCGTCGTTCACTGACAGTAACCGGATTGTCCAAGTCTACGATACCACGAATCATTATTCAACACTTGTTCTACCCATAGGATATTGATACCGCTGCTGTTGCTTTGTCATCTGCCATGTCCATCACGCTTGATCGTATTCTTGCTGCTGCGCCAACAACGGCCCGGGGCCAGCCTACGCCCATTTCGATCGACAAGAAGGGCGAACGCATTGCCTATGCCGTGAGTTATCTTCTTGTCCCTCCTCCCCCCACCCTGATAAGCACTCCCCCGCTAACTGCATCTGTCTTCTTCTTGGGCAGTCCGGAAAAAGTATCTTTGTTCGCTCCATCGATAACCCTGCCGACTGCAAGCAATACACTGGTCATACTGCCCAGACTACCGTCGCACGCTTTGCACCTAGTGGCTTCTATGTTGCCAGCGGCGATGTTTCTGGTAGTGTGCGTGTGTGGGATGCAATCGGCGCTGAGAATACGAAAGGTGGGTAGTAGTAGTAAGCAGCTTTGAACTTTAAGATGCTTTCGGCTCCCAGCTCCCCACCCCCCCCCCCTTTGGGGCCAAAGCTAATAAAACGGCTAGGTGAATACTCTATCATTTCCGGCCGCATCAACGACATTGCTTGGGACGGTGATTCGCAGCGGATAATTGCTGTCGGCGATGGCCGCGAACGATTCGGTCACTGTTTTACGGCTGATAGCGGCAACTCGGTTGGCGAGCTAGTTGGCCACTCCAAAACTGTTAACGCTGTGGCGATCCGCCAGCAGCGTCCGATACGCGCTGCCACTGTGTCTGATGACGGTACCATGTGCTTTATGCATGGCGTCCCCTTCAAGTTCAACAGCAAAGCTGACAATCTGCACCGCGGCTTTGTCTTTGCCACTGCTTTCTCGCCTGATGGTAGCAAGCTGGTGACCGTTGGTGCTGATAAGCGTATTCAGCTTTATGACGGAAAGACTGGTGAACCTACCACTGTGATTGGAGAGGGCGTCCACACTGGCAGCATTTTTGCAGTGTCATGGTCTGAGGACGGCACTAGGCTTGTCACATCCAGCGCTGACCAGACGGTCCGTCTGTGGGATGTCAATACGGGCGCCCAGATCCAGAGCTGGCGTCTAGGTCCCGAGGGCTCGGTTAGCGTTAGTGACCAGCAGGTGGGAGTTGTCTTCCCACACGGCCGAACTGATGGACTTATCATTACGCTCAGTCTCAGTGGTGACCTGACATACCTAAAGGTTGGCACTGCTGAGCCTGTCAAGGTCGTCCAGGGCCATAACAAGAGTGTGACAGCCGTGACGGCTGGGTCTGCCTCTGATAAAGCAGCGTGGACTGGCAGCTTTGAGGGTCGTGTGTGCAAGTGGGACCTGACAACGGGAACTGGTCGCGTGCTCGATGGCTCTGGTCACTCGAGTCGTGTAGTAGCGTTCTCATCGCGCCTAGGTCAGACTCATACGATTGCCTGGGACGACACACTGCGTTGCATGGACGAGGCGGCCAGTACGTTTGTCGGTGAGGCTATAAAGCTTAGCGGCCAGCCACAGGGTCTTTCAGCCGACTCTGCCAATGGTGCTGTTTATGTAGCACTTGCATCTGAGGCTCTAGCCATCTACCAAGACGGCAAACTTATCGGCGAGGCACCGCTGGGATACATGCCAACAGCTGTCGCAGCAGCGGGCAATACTTTGGCCGTCAGTGGCGATGGCTCCAAGGTTAATGTTTACGAGGTAGAGGGAGCCAAGCTAACCAAGGTTATCGAGCTGACACACTCGACAGCTGCGGTATCGGTTTTGGCCTTCTCGTATGACGGCATGCTATTAGCCACGGGCAATTCAGCAGGTAAGGTGATTGTCTACAAGGCTGGGGGCGATTGGGCTGTGGCTACGGATCGCTGGTCGGCCCACACAGCACGTGTCACGAGCATTTCGTGGAATGCGGAGAGCTCGCATGCTGTTTCAGGCTCACTCGACTCCAGTGTATTTCTGTGGTCGCTGGAGAAGCCAGGCAATCGTATTAGCGCGGCTAATGCTCACAAAGATGGCGTGCATGGCGTGGCATGGGTTGAGGGAGACTCCAAGATTATTTCATCTGGAGCAGATGCAGCATTAAAGTTGTGGAATTTCGAGCTGTAAATTGAAAGACACGTTACAACGAACGCACGGGATGATGGGTGGGTAACACGCATTTCGAAATGAACTTGGTAATTGAAGCTATATAAAAAATTCACCCATCCCCCACACCTCCCTTGCTATCCTTCTCTTTGCGCTTCGTCACCCTCTCGCTCTTCACCGTTTGCGTTGCCAGGCTGGACAATGTCCTGTGCAATGTCCCAGAGACTCTGGGCTTCAGAGGGTGGGGTTTTGCATATTGCTGATTCGGCGAGCTGGCTTTCGCGGGCAATTAAAACGGACTGGGCGCGGCGAATGTCGGAAGCGAGGGTTCTATAGAAATTAAGATGAGTGAGTAGGGCTTGATAAATGGTTGAATTTCAGGTAAAGAATAGCATGTGGTCCACTTACGTTAATGTTCCCACTACCCCGTACTTGCGATCCTCTACCATCTGTGCTAGCTCTAGTTGGTGGTTGTTCAGCAGAGATTCGTTAGGTACCACAACCATCGGCACTCGCGCTGCCATCGCATCTAGCACCGAGCCAGTTCCGGCATGGGAGATGACAACGCCGAGATCGCGTGGTGGCGACGCGTCAGGTCCGGAACCAGCAGCCAAGTTTGGGCCCAAAATCATATCCAAGTCATTATCTACCCCGGAATTTTCACGGCACAGTGCCATATCCCGTGCCAGCGATGGCTTCAAATCGAAGCATTCGACAGTGAGAAGAGTATTGTCAATAGTCTGTGCAAATCTACGGAATGTCTCATAATCGCGCCCTGCCTGCACTGTCAAGTGTGTGAAGCCCGCAAGCACTAGCTGCAGTAGGAAATCGGCGCTCTGGATTGCTGAGAGGAGGCCGCTAAATGTTGCTGTTGCACCCACTGTCACAAAGCAGTGTCGTGACCGGGGTGGCTTCTGGTAAGAGGCCGGTAGGACAGGGAGGAATAAAGTCATTATTGCAACTTGTAATCAGCAAACGAAAAAAAGAAGATCAATGACGTAATGGCGATATCGCTGTAGAGATAGTCAACGTGCGAGCCTGAGCATGTCTTTCTGGTTGTTTAACTGTCCTTCATTGCGCGTACTAATCCGACCCGGAGCCTACCTAGGGTTAAAGCAATTGCACAAGACCCTGATGTCATTCTTATCGATAAACCCGCATCAGCTTTATCCCCACCATTTTTAGTCTCAAGCTTCTAGCCAATCAGAAGCTAGCAACCGTCGGCAAGGCTTAAAGTTTTCAGTCCTTGGTAAAGACGAAATTTCGAAGATCTAGACGACGACGAGGTGACAGCCGGCCGGGACGACAAAACACCAAACCCCGAGTGATAGCACGGCCATCTTGAAGCTCTTCCGTACGATATATCTCTTGCTCCTCCCTCCCTTGAAGCTTGACGCCACTGTGGGCTTACCTCCACCCTGGGCTTATCTCCACCCTGACTGAACCTTCGCTCCCCGATTTAAAGGCATTAATCATGGCTTCGGTTGTCTCTTCGCGCTCCTTGCGTCCAATTCTGCGCTTTGCCTCTGCTTCATCTTCCTCTGGTATCGCACTCACCCAGCGTGCATTCTTGTCCAGCTCGGCAGTTTGCAGCGCGGACAGCGAGGGCGGTAGCGGCCCTACCAAGAAACGTGCCCTGACTGAGCCGGTCGACCGTTATGTGGTGAATAAGAAAGTATCGGCCGAAGAAACTGTGCAACGGTGGCCGGAAGAGCTGCGGTCAGCGTTTGTTGGCGGCGAAAATGCGCTGGCTGATGAGGACTTATCTGAGCTGACAAGTGCTTTGGATCGTTTGGGCGATGGCGTTATTGAGAATCCTGTGCGGCCGCAAGAACCCAAGCCTACTCCTCGCTCGTACTGGTTTGATCCCGATGACCCTGAGACCTTGACGCATAACATTGAGGGTGATAAGTTTGAGGAAAATGATATTTCGCCGCTGGCTCACGCTAAGCTGCAGGAGCTCCGCGAAGAGCGAGAGTACATGCGTGTAATGGCATGGGAGATGCCCCTGCTGGCGAGTAAGTATTGGGCTTCTAACTGCTCCCCGGGTCTCTTTTTACTATGAGATAGCTGTTAACAACAACCAATAGAGTTTGCCAAGGAATTTACTCCGCCATCTCCCTCCCAAGTCCTCCGCTTCCGTTACACAACCTACATGGGCGAAGAGCACCCCGCACAAAGCAAGGTTGTTGTCGAATTCTCTACGGCCGATCTGGGCTTGACTCCTGTGCAGCAGAGGAAGCTGGCTAAGCTTGCTGGCCCGCGTTATAACCCACAGACTCACCTGATTAAGATGAGCTGTGAGAGCTACCCACACCAGGCACAGAATAAGCGCTTTCTGTCTGACCAGGTTGACCGATTGATTGCCGAGGCTAAAGACCCCAAGGAAACCTTTGAAGATATACCACTCGACACGCGCCACCACAAATACGTGTCGAATCCTAAGTGGCCCAAGGATTGGACGCTTACTAAGAAACGCCGCGCCCAACTGGCCGCCGAACGCAGAAAGACAGCTGAGATTGACGCTTCCAAGGAGGTTGCTGGTGCGGTAGTGGACGGTAACGCGAAAATTGAGCAGTTCCTGCTAGAAACTACTGGCATTGCTCCATCGCAAGTGGGGGTTGGTGCTCAGGTTGAGATGCCCGAGCTGGCTTCAATTAGCCCTCCGCTGGTAGCTACTGGGATGACTGGCGCTGCAAGTAAGACAGCCCCTACGCCGCCAGTGGCACCAAAACCGGAGCCGGTTCTTGTACGGTGAAGGAGATAGGCTCACGTGCATGGGCGTGTGGGATTATAGGGGATGCAACGATAGACAGAAGCTGTGGGCTGCTCGCTCATGTGGGCTGCTCGTGTACAATAGAAACTACACACATAAATTACATCACATTATATCAGCAACTTCCTGTCAGCAATAGGATCCTGTTTTATGTGTGCTCAGGGTCTTGAAATACTGCACTTTCGCCGTTTTGCTTGTGCAAATGCACCTACTTTGGTGTTCTCTGCGACGTTCTTGTGTAGATATCTCGCAAACTAGCCTAGGCATATCGGCTCACTACAAAGGCTTTGATCTTTAGAATATGTGAGATGGCTGAGGTTTCACTTTCCAATGAGCTGTCATAACTGAAAATGCAGCTATATTGGTTCCAAGGTTGCAACCAAATTTGAGGATTTTAAGGTCAACTGGACGCGGGGGAGGGGCTATGTCATGTTACTTGGATCTTTTTAATGTGAAACACTGTCACTTTTTCTACAGTCCCTGACCCTTGGGCTTATATTGATTAGCTGGGCTATTCTTGGTGGTTTATTAATCCTCGCTAATGCAACACACTTGGCTTCTTCTTGTACCTGCACGACTGAGGATGCACCTAATAACACTGACTGTATAAGGGCGTGGGGGCTGCAGAGTAGTGACAAAATGGTAGTCGAGGTAGTAGGTGGGTTAAGCCTTCTAGTGGTACGATAATCACAGTACTTTGATTAAGCTAGATACCATATATGTCTCCTGAATTGAGATACTAAGCTGTTGCTTGAAAGTTTCCACCTAGTGGAGGAGGATTCGTGTCTCTCCTGTTGATGTAGGTGCATGTGTTGTCTTACATTGATTCATGAACCATCCCTTGTTTCCAAGGCTAGCTAAGCTAAGCGACTTAGACAGCGGCTAGACAAAGGATGGTTGTTGGTTAGTAGAATTAAAGATTGAATATCTTATATCTTGGCTACAATATAATTCATGGCTCTGCGAGTAATATTCAATGATTGGAAGAAGCGTTTTGGGAGTAACCAATGGCAATGGATGTGAGTGACGCTTACCGTAGAAAATGTGCATTCTGTTTTGTCAACTGTTGACAGGCAATCATCATGTAACTTTGGAATTGTCTGGCGGTAAGCCCGGGTGGAGGTCTACAGACAAATACTTCCGGGGCGATAGGTGCACATCCTGTAAGCGGAGGCCCACTCTCTTGTCTAGACCTCGTATCTATATTGAATGCTCGCACTTGTTCCTTTTCCCTATTCTTGCCGCCTTAAGTTATCCAATTCTTCTACTTGGATCACGTCCGACTCCCTTCCCTTGTAGTTAACTGATACGGCCACTTACTACCCACTTGTTGCTATTTCCTCGGGTGGCTACATATGCGTACAATCTTTTCGACCTCAACAATCAGCGTCGAGACTTATTTGTAACTAGACAGACAAGAAGAGACTGCTTGCCGCTGAAGATCCTCGGATAGTCTATGTCCATATTCAACCACCTATCATATTGCTGGCCTCTATAGATGGCGCCGGTGTCTGTGGAGTACCAAGTCTTGTTATTCTCAAAAAAGTCATGGAGAATATCCAAGCATCTGAGGGCTTGTCTGAAGTGCCGAGGCTCTGTGAGATCTTTGACCTTATTGGTAGTACAAGCGCTGGAGGGTGTGCTTGTTGCTATATAGACATACGTAAGGGGCGTCGTAGACAACCTTTTGACAGCATCATCGCCGTTATGCTCGGCCGGCTGGGCATGGTAGTCCATGATTGCTTTCAAACGTAACATATGAGGAGTTTGCTACTGAGGCATTCGCCCCGAAGCCATCAAACACCGTTTGGATAGTACGACAGAGGCCCCCTCAAATACGCAATTAGAGGATGCCATAAGGCAGGTAATTCGAAGAGACTGTGCTAGGTCAGAGTATGTAGCGCAGCGGAATATGAATGGACCAACTGTTTATACTTTCTCGAGAAGGTAATTGCGGCGGAAAAGCAAATCGAAACGGCATATAACCCTTCACGTGTGACATTTCTGCATGAGCTTGCAAGCGCATATATCGACAATGGACAAATCTGGAAGACAGTACTGTTACTCAAGAACGTTGCTGAGATGCAAGAGACAGTTTTGGCAGCTGATGATCCTTTATGAATTCTCAAAACTGGCTTGCAAGAGCATGCCTCGAGAACGGCCAAGTCAAATAAGCCATCACAGTGTTTCTGGGTGTGGCTAATACAGAAGAAAGAGCTTTAGAAGCCGATGATCCTTTGCTTTTAACATTCCTACATGTGCTTGCTGGTGCATATCTTGATGACGGACAAATCGAGCACGCCATTACTATTTTTGAGAATTTACTTGAGATGGAAGGGAAGGCTCTGGCAGCTGATGACCCTGCACTTCTATCATCTCAATATGAGCTCACAAGAGTCTATCTTGGCAGCGGAAAAGTTAAAAGGGCGATTTTCGATACTTGAGCACGTGGTCAAGATGGAAAAGAGGATTCTATCACCTGACGACCTTTTGCTTGTAACAACTTGGCGCTATTTTGCAAGAGCATATCTTCGCAATGGCCAGGTCAAGAAGGCGGGCTTGGGATTCAAGTGGGTGGCTACGGTAGTAGTCAAAGATTTAGCAGCTAATAACTCTTCGCTTCCGGAATCCCAGCATGAGCTTGCCACAGCGTATCTTAGGAATTGACAAATCCCCGAGGCAACTTTGATGTCTGAAAATGTAGTGACAATGAAAGAAAGAGGCTTAGCGGCTCATGATGTTTTGCTTGCTTCTCACATCGCAGCATTATCTTGCGGTGACATACCATGCTGACGGCCATGGGCTCCATTCACCACGTGTTCCACCACTCATGTTACCTAGATGGCTATTGAACACAGGGCTGATATCATAAAGCTTGAGGGAATGTCTCCTAGAGAGTTGACGGCTGGCTATCCTAGGCCGGGGCGTGCAAGACCTGCGTGACCAACAATCTGTAAGTGGCTTCCTAGAAGAACTCTGCTATCCGCCTTTGGGTGTCGCGCAGGCAGTGTATTATATACGTAAAACAGGTGTCTCGATTCCCGATTATCTCGACATTTTCAGGAGTATAGAAAAGAAGATTACACTACTAGGGAGACCGTCCTCTAACCACACCCACCAAAATCCTTCCCTAGGTGCTCTAGCCACCCTTGCTTCTGGCATTTTTGCATAAGTTTATAAAAGCATATCTCGAGACCGGCCAAGTTGCAAAGGCAACATCGGTGTTTGAGCGTGCGGTCTGGATTGAAACAAAGACGTTTGAAGTTAACTACCCCTCGCTTCTTACATCTCTGCATTATCTTGCAGTGGAATATCATGCCGACGGATGGGTTCAAGCTGCGCGACAGAATACAAATGACAACCCATCTCCATCGCAATCAGAAGGGGTGCTAGAAAAATGTGTTATGAGTAGCCCTCACTCCAAGCCGGGATGGGATAGCTTTACCATAACAGTTTAGTAAGCGGCTTATTTTTACTTTTAGTATAAACACAATCTACAATGGGCGGGTGATGTATGCAATGGAGAATTCAATGAAGATGTAAGCTACTTTCATCATTTCTTTCAAGACCAAAGAACTGAAATTCCCACTCATAGCTTCGCGACAATGAACTCTCTAACCAGCACTCGTATACAGCCATGAAACAAGAGTGACGCAGCTATCAACTTTTATTTAGTGCTGTAGTTCGAATTAGCTAATAGCATTTACTCCACACCGTTAGCATCCTCTTCAAACCCGCAGGAAGCCCGGCGTGTACCTACGTACCAGCCCCATCCAACCCCCTTGATCCATGTCCTTGCTGTTCATAGCCACGTACACTGCGGTCGCTGCGAGTACCAGTCTCACAAGAAATCCAGACGCTGAAGAGCCGCGACCTAGTCCCAGGACCAGCTTGATCCAGTACGTGATGCCACGGAGATCTTGATTATCACGGCCAAAGTCGGGCTTGGGCGAGATAGAGCGGAATTGCTTGAGATAAGTCAGCTTGTAGGGCATGTAGCGCACGCGGAACAACGCATCGGTCCACGTGGGGTTGATGATGACGGTGCGGCGATGTGTGAACTCGTCAAAGCCGGCTCGGCCGTGCAAAGCACCCGTGCCGCTCTGTCCCACACCGCCAAACGGCAGGCATTCGATGGTGCCGTGCAAGAAGCCGTCATTGACGGTAGCACCGCCCGAAGTCACCCGAGAAAGAACTGTATAACACTAGTTAGCCTTGTGGAACGGAACAAAAGTTTGATGCAACTCATGGGGGTATGGTTCAGGCCCACTCTTCTCGGTCTCCTTGGAATCGCCGAACGGGTAGATTCCAAGTGTTGTTGGGCACACGCGATTTGCTATAGCTATGGCCTCGTCAGTAGAATCCACTGGCAAAATAGACCAAACCGGGCCAAAAGTCTCGTTCTGGATCAAAACATCGTCCTCGTCCTCGACCAGAACTACTGTTGGCTCAATAAACAGCTCTGCCTCGTCTGTGTCGCCACCCATTACAACCTTGCCGCGTGTCTGGTCCAAGTAGCCTTTGATGCGGGCAAATTGGCGGGCGTTGATAAGACGGCTGAGGTCAGGGCTCTGCTTCGCACCCTGCGGAAACATTATGTCGTATTCCCTTTTCAACGCTGCTATAAATTCTGGCACCAGCTTGCGGTCAACTAGCGCGTAGTTTTGCGACACACACACCTGGCCGCAGTTCATGAGCTTGGGCCACATCAGTCGCCTTGCAGCCAGGGCTACGTTGGCCGAGGGTGTGATGAAGGCCGGGTTCAGGCCGCCCAGCTCTAGTCCTACAGGCGTTAGGGTCTCTGCAGCCTTCTTGCAGATGATTTTGGCTACCGTGTTGCCACCCGTGTAAAAGATCTTGTCCCATTTTTGGTCTAGGAGGGCTGTAGTTTCCGCTACTTCGCCATTCACCACAGTGTACACATCTGGATCCAGACGCGAGGTGATCATGTGTGTCAGCACGGCGGATGTGGCAGAGGATGACTCGGACGGCTTCAACACAAATGCGCAGCCAGCAGCAATGGCAGAAATAATGGGGGAAAGCGACAGCTGAATAGGAAAATTGTACGGGCTGATGATCAGTACCACGCCCAACGGCTCTTTGCGGATGCGCACCCGAGTTGGCAGCGTGAAAATCGGGAGATTTGGCACTTTCTCATCCGCAACGTGCGAGTGGATCTGGCTTAGCGTGTCCAGAATAAGACCCCTGGCGATGTTAATTTCCAAGAGGTCTGCCTCGTAACTAGACATACGAAGGTCCTGGTACAGCGCCTTGGTCAGCAGATCCGAGTAGTCCTCAACAGCCCAGTATAGCTTGCGCAACTGTTTGATTCGGAAATCGACACAGTGAGTCTTGTGCGTGTTATAGGCTTGACGCACGCTAGCCACGGTGCTCGGGACCTCATCTATGGCGGTGGGGGTGTAGGTGAGAAGGTCAGTGGGCACCGGGGGGGAGGGGGAAAGCTTGGACGCCATTGCGAACAGATGGGAATTGTATGAAGAATGGTGATACTGGTTGCTGTGCTCACAAAAGAACAGCGGAAACGATGCTTTTTGAGGAATTCGAAGGGGAAGAAAAAGTGAAAGAGAGTGTGAAGACGACAACGTATATTTATAATCCCAGCCAAGGTTTTAACGACGTACAACATGAGCGCGGGGAAGGATACCTCCTATAGCCCCATAGTCCGAATACAAAGGAACAAGTACTCTCAGCTCCTATTTAGCGCTTGTTTGGGTCCCACTTTATGGCTGTAATTATAGTTAGTGCGACATGCAAGTACAGCTAGTTTTGGTTGCTTGAATGCGTTAGACTTGGGGTGTTCTCATAGAGTACTACTTACATGTAAGCGAACGTGCCCACATCTGCACGCGTGGCATCTAGTTCTAGTGGCAACATGGTCCTCGCA
>JAXASZ010000950.1:0-79264 GCA_038407095.1 Ceratocystis destructans
GGGGGGGGGAGGGGGGGGGGGGGGGGGGGGTGGGGGTTGGTGTTGGAAACGAAACAAGCCATGTGAAGCAGAAGTGAGATGCAGCTTATCTGCCAAACAGAATATCAGCTTTTTTTTCGTTATCGCGGCTAAAATCTTATCTAATCACTGCGGCTCACGCGCTTAAAGCCATCTTCGTATAATCAGCATCTTGATCAGTGTGCCAGACGCGACGAATTGGGGCGGTGAGGCACGGCAGAATCAATCCTTGGGAGCTGGCCAGTCGTACTCGCTTCTTGGGGGTTCACGGATTGGCTAATCATGTGCCGTTGTGTTAGCCTGTCCTCTTGGGCTACTTCCTCCTGCATCCACACACATCTGATTTCTGCCATGGTGTGGTTGTCCTAATCCTGTCTGGCCTTTCTGTTGTTCGTGTTCTTGTTCTTGTTCCTTCTCTTGCTCTTGCTCTTGCTCTTGCTCTTGCTCTTGCTCTTGCTCTTGCTCCTGCTCCTGCTCCTGCTCTTGCCCCTACTCTTACTCTCGTCTCTTCACTTGCTTGATTTCTCCTCGATTCGTCTGACTATGGCTTCCAAGAAGTCCTCTGCCTCAAAGGCTTCTTCTGCCTCAAAGGGCCTCGGAATCGGCGGCCTGCTTGCCATGCTGGCCATTGTTATGGGGTTCCTGTCGCCGCTGTACTACTTGCTGGACGCTAACCTGGAGAAATTCTACGTCTTCTCACCGGATAATCTACACGCGGTGGCCAAGGCTGGCATTGAGAAGCATGGAAACAACACTCGTGCAATTGTCGACCACATTGTCGCAGAGCTGCGTGCTGATGAAAAGGTTGCCCCTTACGTCAGTCAGAGCGAGGATTGGTTCTTTAACAATGCTGGCGGCGCCATGGGCGGAATGTACGTCATCCATGCCAGTAAGTCGAAGAAACGAATCTTGCAATGCGCCAGCCAACCAGGAATATGCTAACCAACGGGGGTTTCCTTCCTTTCATTGCTTTTGTAGGCATCACTGAGTACCTGATCATCTTTGGCACCACGATCGGCACCGAGGGTCACACGGGCCGCCATACCGCTGACGACTACTTCCATATCCTCACGGGCACGCAGGAAGCCTATGCCGCTGGCGACTTTGTTCCTGAGGTGTATGAGGCTGGTAGCGTGCATCACCTGCGCCGCGGCACTGTCAAGCAGTACAAGATGCCGGAGAATTGCTTCGCACTGGAGTATGCGCGCGGTTGGATCCCGCCTATGCTGTTCTTTGGCTTTGCCGACGGCCTCTCGTCGACGCTGGACTTTCCTACTCTGTGGACCACGTCGCGGGTTACCGGTCGCGAGATGATCGGCAACCTGATGCAGCTCAAGTTCTAAGTGCAGCATGCGCCCCGGCCACGGCCATTGTCAACGGCCTGTCTGTGGACGTGTGGATATATAATGAAATATGGGATCGCAAATAAATCACACATAGCGGTGGGTCTAGAAGAAGGCGGGTCTAGGCTCACAGAAACTGAAACGCTGGCCTTGGGATATAAGTGGTGACATGTCCATAACATAATAATAACATATAATCAGGCTTTAGACGGCATCTTCTCGTGTGCCGTGCTACCTATGCGCACTTATCTTCACCTTCCTCTTTGCGACTAGCGGATGGTGGCATTGAATAAACGCCGAAGAGAAGAATGAGGGAAATGAAGGGTCCGATAGAGGTGGAGTCGTGCTAGGATTTGATGTCGTGTTGTTTTCTAACGCTGCACGAAATCGCGGGATTTTGCTGGTGTTTTGGCCGGGTGTTAATTTTGGGTGTCTTAGGTGCCAGTTAGACTACATCCGGGTGCTAGTTCTGCTGGAGGCTAGGGCCCTTTTGCCATTATTCCGACGGTCTCCGGCAGAGCACGACACCACTAACCAAGAACATCAATTTCGCCCTACTTCTTCGTTGGCGCCCATGATCTTTTCTGTCTCCTCCTGATCTTTGTCCTTGACGCTAGAGATAACGTGGTGCTACAGACACGAAGACGTGCGTGACGTCACATATCTGACCCAAACCAGCCCCAAGGCACCTGGCGATAAGAAACCTACCCAGAATCTGGTCAATGGTGTGATTGTGTGGCTGTTTTGGGTGGCGGCCTTCCTAAAAAAGGTGCGAGATACGCTCAATGGTACATCCAGGCAAGGTGGTAGTCGTTGTATGGTAGATCAACCATGACCCTTTGTACGGAGCACCACAGGCTGTGGAACTTTTGACAAGCTAAAGAGTAGCAGATTGGGGCGGGGGCAAGTCTAGTTGTTGTGGGAGTGGGGATGTGTGTGCATGGCTTTGGTTCTGGACGTTTTGTCTGGTCTATCTGATCTGCTGCTCACTTGGTGAGCATCGTCTCCTTTTGCACTAAATCAAAATTTCTCGCTCTAGTAATATATACCAGGCGAAGGAGCTGGAATAAGCAGATAGAACAAGAAAAAGGCACAAAAGGAATGGGCAACAAAAAAGCCAAAATCCTGGCACAAGTTCCACAGATACCAAGAAGCCTGTCAGATCCAACGTTACAGAAACAACAAAGGAACTTACAAAGTACATCTTATCTGGCTCTCTGGCTTTGCTTTTTTGGGTAATGCCGAGGTGGTGCGTAGAGATTGCTTGCGAGCTTCCACAAGCAACAGAGAAATCCAACTAAGATTATAGCCGGCCAGGCTAGTCTTCTCTAGGCAAGCTCTTCCTAGTCTGGTCTTCCTTGGGAGGCTATTGGGTTAACTGTCTGATAGACTTGAGGCTGATATCTAAGGAGCGTCTTGTTTTTTCGCCTGCATCAAAAGCATGATCCTCACCTGAAAAATATTTTGACTGTCTCTATTGGGAGAGACATGGCCACAGAGAGGGGGCGGGGGCGGGCACGACTAAAGTAGTGTGAGGACAAAAGACGAGATAGCCCATCCGGATATCAATTAGTCGGGTATAATTTCTGCTGTGTGCCCCCCTCTCGCTTTCTTTGCTTCTTTTCTTCCTCCACTTCGAGTCCTGGCAGAGCAAGACGAAGATAAAAAAAGCAAAGGCTGAAACGGACGTTTTCTGTCCTCCATCATCCCCTCCCCCCCCTCTCCTGTACTTCGCACACTCTCTGCCCCCATCTTCTTTTTGCTCGCCATGGCTACCAATGACGCTCCCGACCACACTATGGCTTTGACCAGCCTGAGTGCTGCAGAGAATGACATGACTGCGACCTTGTCCAACGAAAAGAAAGACCTCCATGTGGTCTCTGTGAAGAGCCGTCTTCTCGAAGACTCGCCGACGGAGGCCGAGCTGGCCACTCTGCGCCGTGTAGCTGACAAGGTTTCGCTCTCACTGTTCACCATTGCTATCATCGAGGCTTGCGAGCGCTTCTCCTACTACGGAACCGTGATTCTCTGTAAGTGAAGTTGTGCTTTGCCAAGAACCCATCAGCGCCAAGACTTTCTCCCGCTTACTGCCAAGCGTCTATGTGCTAACTTTTGCCTTGTGCCCTTCTGCTTCTAGTCACAAACTTCATCCAGCAGCCTCTCCCCCCAGGCTCCAACACGGGCGCTAGTGGCAAGCATGGCCAACCTGGCGCACTTGGCATGTCCCAGCGCGCGTCTACCGGCATCACCACCTTCAATCAATTCTGGCAGTACACTATGCCGCTACTGGGCTCTTGGGTTGCCGACAAGTACTGGGGTCGTTACAAGACTATTTCCGTGGCTCTTGGCATCGACCTAATTGGCCATCTTATCCTGGTGAGTTTTACCCAGCTACACATGTAATAGGCGAGTTCTGCTGTTACTCGGACGAGCGCAAAACAGCATCGCTAACACCCGGACGTCTTAGATCGTCGCTGCCCTGCCCCCTGTTATTACGAAGCCCAACAGCTCGCTTGCCGCCATGATCGTTGCCATAATCACCATTGGCTTTGGCACTGGCGGCTTCAAGCCTAATATTTCGCCGCTGATCGTTGAGCAGCTGCCGAATCAGCACATGCGTGTTGAAACGACCAAGACGGGTGAGCGTGTGATTGTCGACCCTGCACTGACAATCGAGCACGTGTATAACTGGTTTTACCTATTTATCAACGTGGGCGCACTGCTGGGCCAGATTTCCATGTCGTTCGCCGAGAAGTATGTCGGCTTCTGGCTGGCTTTCTTGCTGCCTACTATTATGCTCTCGCTATGCCCGCTGGTGATGCTCTGGGGTCGCAAGCGGTACGTGCGACGCGAACCCGAGGGCTCCGTGCTGGGTCCTGCAGTCAAAACGTTTATGCTGGCGCAGAAGGGCCGCTGGTCGCTGAACCCCATGGCCACGTGGCGCAACATGCATGATGGCACTTTCTGGGACAAGGTAAAGCCTAGTTCGTTTGCGCCCGGCACCAAGCCACAGTGGATGACGTTTGACGATGTCTGGGTTGATGAGCTGCGTCGTGGTTTCTCTGCCTGCTCCGTCTTCTGCTGGTATCCTATCTACTGGTTGACGTACAACCAGCTCAACAACAATCTGGTCTCACAGGCGGCGACGCTGCAGCTTGGTGGTCTGCCCAACGAGATTGTCTCAAACCTGGACCCGCTGGCTCTCATCATCTTTATCCCCGTCTGCGACTTTTTCTTCTATCCTGCCCTGCGTCGCTGGAAGATCCGTTTCACGCCCATCCGCAAGATATTTGCCGGTTTCATGGCTGGCTCGTTGGCCATGGTGTACTCGTGCGTGCTGCAGCTCTACATTTACCGCCAGAGCGACTGTGGCCGCTACCCGTCTACGTGTGACACCAAGCCCAATATCAGCGTGTGGGCTCAGTCTGGGGCATACATTTTGATCGCACTGTCTGAGATCTTTGCTTCTATCACCTCGCTTGAGTATGCCTACTCCAAGGCCCCTGCCAACATGCGTTCTATGGTACAAGCTGTGGCGCTGTTCATGACCGCCATCTCGGCTGCCATTGGCCAGGCGTGGGTCTCGCTATCTGAGGACCCGCTGCTGGTGTGGAACTATGGCTCAGTTGGCATTGTCGCCTTCATTGCTGGTATTTTATTCTGGATTCAGTTCCGCCATCTGGACGACCAAGAGGATGAACTGAACCAGCTGGCTGAGGGCAACATGAAGGCTGACAACCCGGCCAAGCTTCCTGGAGCGAAGGCCAGCGCTTAAGGGGCGCTGGATATTCCGCGGGGATTACAGTAATGAGAGAAAAAGTTAGCTCTGTATTTGATGATTGCTATATTGCAAGATGTCATGAAATTATAATGATATGATTTTAGAAATGCCTTTGAGTGGTGAGCGGGCGTAATGAGGAGTAAGTTGCCCTTGGCTAGTCTAAAGGAACGCGAGGGCGATGAGATGGAGAGGGGGTTTTTGTCTATATTCTCATAACATGGAAATCGCCAACATAATAGCTTGGAGATGGAAAATCGTTTCGTCGTTGAGCTGTAAATATAATAAAGTAGAGAGAAATAAAGTACATGAATGTCGGTGTTGAAGATGATGAGGAGGGAGAAAAGACGGAGGGGAACTTGGGAGAGAAGCCAAATAAAGACGAAAAGATGAAAAGAAACCAGAAAACAGAAAACCTCGAAACCACCTTTTTTGCTTTTCGTTGCTTGCCGGTGACCGACCGGCGCCTTTGTTGAACTTCCCGCTTGGTTTAAATATAAGAAAGAAAAAGAAAGAAAAAGAAAGAAAAGAAAAGAAAAGAAAAGAAGGACTATGATGAGAAAGGAAATCAAATCAAACAATGAAAGTAACCAGAAATAAAACAACCGAAAATAAAATAGAACCCAAATGCACGACTCCAGGATAGCAAGATGAATGAGACAAAGATACAAAGAAAGGGAGGGTTGAGGTTGGGTGAGGGAAGTGAATAAAGAGAAAGCGACATACCGAGGCAGGAGAAACTCAAGTCTCGTGAATATGAGCACACATGAGAAAAGACAAACCCCTCCTTCTCATGGCCCAGCATCAAACATGTTCAAGCAAAGAATGCCACATGGGGCGAGAAGGGGGGGGGGGGGGGGCCTCATTCCACGGGGTATATTGGCTATGATGACATGACTACCCGTGGCCCGAGACCCCTTTCATCCCCAAAGGCTTTCCCCGAGACATGGTCAGAACTGAAACTCATTCTTGCGTGGCTTGTTACAGATACTGCGGTGCCTCGGTCTTCGCAGACAGCAGGGCTTCAAGTATAATTACAGGTTCTTCAGCAGATGCGAGCCATAGTTACGGTCTAAGCAAGCCACTGCTCTTCATCCCGCTTGCGCGCCTTCATAACTAGGCCATCGTCATCGTCGTCTTCATCGGAGTACTCGTCATCCTCCTGCTCTTCATCCTCCGTTGACGAGGGTTGGATGGCTGCATCAATGCCTCCATTGCTGCCGCCATTTAAGGGAATAGTAGCGCGGTTGATGTTTAAGGCGCTTGTTGCTCTGGATAGGGACTCTTCTTCATCCATCCATCTCATGCCATTAGCCTGCTCCTCTAGAGGGAAGACTTCGCGTGCGTATTCCTCGAGGCCGCGAGGGCCCTCCCAAAGCTGCATGGATTGGTCGATGCAAGTCTTTTCGAGAACAGCGTCGCCAAAGTAAGGCGGCTGCTTGGTAGGGTCTTCTTTGCCTAGGCTGAATAGGCGGCCAAGGGCTTCTAGTTGCTCGCGGTATCCCGTAGGGATGGGAACCTCGACCTCGATAGGCCCTTGAATGTACTTGACGGGCCGGCCAACACCCTTGGAAAAAACCTGACAGGCCTCGATGGGAGTCAGGAGTTCGTAGGCTAAACCAATTCTCTTGCCGCCCCATTTCTTGGGGCCATCCTTGAAGACTTGGAGAATGGCGGGGCCGACATCGTGCTCAGCGTCTAGCCAAGGAAGCTTGACATTGGGATGGAAGGGGGCTTGCCAGACAAAGGAGCCGTCGCGTTGCAAGTCCATGCAGAAGAGGGGGTACTTGAGCGAGGTGAAGTTGTTGTTGTAGATGCCGGTGTAGACAAAGGTGGAGGGAATGCCAGATTCGACAATGTACTCTTCGACTCTTTGCTTGGCAGCCCAGAGAGGGAGGGACTCCCAGTCCTTGTTGTAGCTAGAGTGGTCGGGCATGGATGAATAAACGAGATACTGGACGCCAGCACGCTTGGCAGCATCAACAATGGCCTTGCCGATATTCACTTCATCGCCGTAGAAGGTGGTGTTGATGAAGGCCAGTTCAACATCGCGGAATAGATCGTCAATGAGGTTGTGGTTGATGCCGACTCCGGAGATGGGGCCGTTTTGTGTGACATCACGATTCGCATCGGTGGTGGGTTTGGTGCGGGTGTATAGCTCGCCAACAATGCAATGGACATTTGGATTGGTGGAAACCTCGGTCGCAACGACACCCTCGAGATTGCGCAGCTGGGCTCTGACACAGTAGCCAACAGCGGTGCAATTGCGGATCAACGAGGCTGCCTGGCGGCCACTGGCATTGATGACAGCAATGGTTTTGTCGGGGGTAGACATTTGGCGTTTGAAGGGACGAAAAGCGTGGGAGCTATTCCGACTAACAAGAGGCGATGATTCCGAGTAAGAAGATCGAGAGTGTTTGTGAGTGCGGGGCTTGGAAACTGAAGGGACGTTTATGGGAGCGACGGTCGATACACGGATGGTTTCGCGAGAGGGTGCAGGCCGGATTGGTAGGCCAAATCCGGTGAGTTGGGCAGGCATATTGCGTTGAGTATTAATGTCAAGACCCTTACTATTTTTTAAGGAAGCTTGCTGAGGTAAAGAAGAAGACTTGTGTGCTCTAATTCTTTTTTTTTTCTTTTTTTTTCTTTTTTTTTTTCTTTCTTCCCCTCTGCCTACAAGGTATGCTGTCAAGAGGAATGGCGGGGTGTTGACTGTATGTACGTGTGTGCCGGTGCGTAGGTGCGTGCGTATAAAAGAGGCGCGAACGTAGAAGAAAAAAACAGAAAAAGAGAAAAGATGGAATAGAAAAGGCCCCAGGGCAAGCGAATACTTGGCTGGGCTTGATATATCTTGGCCCGGCTAGATGCGGAAAGAAGAGAAAATGAAGGGTGGCCGAGACGGAGGGAGTGGAAGGAAGAGAATGTAGAGATGTGTGTAGGCGAGGGGTCTCGGGTGGACTGCAAGCCGTATTCTCTAGTAGTGAAAACACCCCAGAGCAAAGCAAACAGGTCTAGACGAAGAAATTCGAAGTCAGGACAAAGCAATAAGAAAAATTCGAGGCTCTTAGTTTGGACGGTGGGGTTGAAAGTGGCACCAAGCAAGGCCCAAGGTCTTACCAATGAAGGGGCTATTTAGCTTGTAATGTGATCCTTGAAAGTTGACAGGACAAAAGGCGTTATGGCCTGGCTGATGAGTGGGGATAAGGAGAAATGAACAGAAGAAAAAAAAAAAGGAAAAAGAAAAACAGATGCTGCTGGAAAAGTCGAATATCGCGGGGAGGAGATGGGCAGAGCGAGCGCCTGGTTTAAGCAATGGCGTTGCTGTTACTGTTGTTGCGCGAAGAAAGAAACAGGGTTCATAGATAGCGACGAGATGAGACAGGTGAAAATGAGAAGAGACAACGGTATATTTGGATTGGAGCTGGATTGGAGCTGCTGGGCTGGGCTGAGGTGGGCTGGGCTGAGCTGAGCTGACAATAACGGAGTGCAGGTTGATATGGATATCAGGAACTGGCCGCAGCAAGCGGACAAAGGCGAAGAGAGTGGGAAGCGCCAAGTATAGTCAAGTTGAGCCAAGATATTAGAAAGGGATAGAACGAGAAGAAGGCGATCAATGAGGATAAAGCAAAATAGAAAGATGACAGAGTTTCTAGAGGCGGGGAAAAGAAAAGGCGTCGCTTTTGAGCTTTATTTGGACGTAGAAACAAGATTGTGGGTGTGTAAGTGGACACAGAAGCAGCAACAGTAGCGAAAGAAACTGGCTGGGGAGTCTGATGTCACTTGAGAGATTGCTGTGCGGAAGAGAGAGGAAAAGGTGAGAGAAGGAAGAAGGAAGAACGAAGAACGAAGAACGAAGAACGAAGAAGGAAGAACGAAGAACGAAGAACAGGATGTGTTGTGTGCCTTGCTACGTAGTCATATCGAGATAGCAAAAGGGACAGGATAGTGAGTGGAAAATAAGAGAAGGAGCGCAAAGTGAAAGAGCAGGTCTCATTTTTAGTAGTTACCTTTCTCTCTCTGTTCTGGCACAAGATAAGAAAAAAAATAAGAGCCAAGCAAACGGACAGGGAAGGAAGAGACCATTCAAGCATGTAGCACACACAGAGAACAGCATGCAAAGACAAAAACAGAAGCCGGAACTGCCAATGACCGGATAATTAGTTACATTGCTACAGGAAACGAAGGAAGAAGGGCAGGCTGGTCAGTCAAAAGACAAGATGCATTGCGATGATACGTTATGTTATCTCTATCTGTCTGGGCCTGCGCAGGCTACCTTTGCAGATTAAAAGCCTGTTTGCTCTTGTTTGATATCAGTTTTGAGAAAAGGGCAGTGCTAAATTTTGATGTTGCTAAGCTTGTGCTAGCTCGCAACTTACTTTGAGCACATGAGCAAAAGGAGGAAAAGGCGGAGGGAACTGATAACAGGTCGCGCGAGAAAAAGAGCAGAAAGCGGGAAAAGAAAATAGAAGAAAATAAAATAAAATAAAAGAAATACAAAATACCAAAAAATGGAAATACAAAATACAAAATACAAAAAACCTTGCAAAAATAGTAGCGTTTTAAGCCGTCATTGGGCTCATCTGATGACCTTGAATGCTACGTCTGGCAGGAAGACGATATAGGGCAGTTGCTGTATTTGCAACTTAAAATTAATTACTTGCCTACGTACCTGCCATCAGCCTGTATTTTGTTTCCTATTTATAATGCAGCCACTGCAAGAAGAAGAGCAAAAAGAAGACATTCTGGTGAAAAAGAAAAAAGAAATAAGAAGAAAAAAAAAAACAAAAAAACCAGGAAAATGTTAGGGTAGAGAGGAAATTGCTACATGTTCATTCTTTGACAAATAATTGGCACTAGACAGAAAAAACAGATGCGCAAAAAAGACGGTAAACGTAACAGGAACCAGGAAGTAGAAAGACCAAGGGAAGGGACGAAAAAGAAAAATATATATTAGAGAAATAGGCTGCTTAATTGGTTGATTTTATAGCCATGTCCGGTCGAGTTATGTAAGCAGGAAGCAGCCAGAACCTGCGCCTAGCAAAAAAAGCGGCTGCCTCGCATCATTTACCTCAATATGTCGTTCACCAGCATTTTCACGAGCTTGTCTGTCCTGCAGGAAAAAAAAAGGATAAAAAGAGAGCCCGCACGCACCGTGTTGTAGGCTGGGCTTTGGTTAAGGTTGATACGGCCAAGAGCCGGCGGACAGAGCAGAAATAGGAGCAGAATATTAGAGCACAGAGGAGCCAAAATGAAAAATGAAAAAAATTAAACTAAATAAAAAACTGAAAAACTAAAAAGCCCGGTTCTTCTTATCAATCGCCCGTCCCGGCCATGAAAATTTATATATTGCTAAAATACGGGGCGTTTCTCCTGGTGACCCTTGCTCTTGAATGCCAGAGCCCCACTCCTTTTCTTAGTCGTTGCCTTAGTCGTGAATCTACTTTGATCTTGCTATGATGTGATGAAAGCCAAGTGCTTCCCCTCCTTACGCCATGCGGTGCCATAACTATATATTTTCCTCTGCCCAGCGTCAATGCGTGCTGTTCGTCGGCTCCTTGCTGCCTCTCACACAAGTAAAGCCAAGAGATAAGAAAACGTTGAAGGCAAAAAGAACAAAACAGATACAGTATACAGTATACAGTATATAGTAAACAGCCAACAGTCAACAGTCAACAGCCAACAGCCAACAGGACAGCCCCCAAAAAAAAGAACAACCCCCCCCCCCCCAGCAACATTGGTCTCAACCAAAAATGCGCTCGTATTATGAAGATACCTCAGTGTGCTTGTAAACTACGCAGCATGTGTGGCACATGAACCTGCACAGCACGGTCTAGGAAACTTGGGGTAACGCCCTCCCTAGTCAGGCCAGAGATAGCCCCCTCTGGCTCTTTGTCCTTGCAGCGAAGCAAGTACCTTTCCGCTGTCAGCATAGCGGCCGGGTACTTTGCGGTGATTTTGGGAAGGGCTACATCACTGAAATGGCCAAAAATGGAATCTTGAGATAGTAAGCCCTAGTAAACCCTATATCTACAGGCGATAAGGATTAGGACAGAGACACAAAAGACTCAAGATAAGAAGAGCCTAGTGTCTCGCTGCACACCCAGTGTGCTACTGCAGATATGTGCCAGACAAACTTTTTGGCTGTTTATCTCTGGTTGTTTTAGAGTTTAAGGGAGAGGCAAGACGAACAAAGAATCTCCCGGTTTCTCCACCATGTCCCGACTAGGTTGCTCGGATTTGTTATCTCGTTCGCTTTTGGACTCCAGCCAATCACAGCCGGCAGTGTCCAGGTGTGCTACAAATCTGGCCTGTTGGGCGAGATAGTGCCATGCTGCCATGGTCACCGACTAAAGTTTAGCTTCAACTTGTGGTTGCTTTATTTTTGGCAGGTTGGCTTTCATGGCCTTTGTCTGTCCGGGGTAGAGAAAAAAAGAAAAAGTCGGATTTGGAAGGGGGAAAGGGGGAAGAAGGGGCTGCTGCTAGAAAGACAGCCGCCTGCAAAGGCGGTGGGTATGTGGCTAGTTATGAGGCCATATGTTGCAGATGAGCTGACAAAAAGTCGCTATGTGCAATGCAATGCAATGTGTCGTTTGTGTCCGAGTTCCCTATCAGACCACGAAAGAGAGAAGATAGGCCAAGACGGTCAGGACGAGCAGTAGCGTAGGCAGTGTGCATGGACAATGTGAGTGCCCTGTCCTATCTATATGGTCGTATATCTGTCTGTCTGTCCGTCCCATCCGTGTCGGTCTGTTTGATATTGATGGCGCAAAGACACTTTTCATTTCTGCCCTGTCTCAATAATTCGTTGTGCAAGCACATGCAGACATTGGAGAAAAGAGCAGTAGCTAATATGGATGGATTTTCATGATTCCATTTTGTTTTCTCCCGGCTTGCTTGGGATGCGTATCTGCTTTCTCTATGGTTGGCTGGCATTAGTAGTAGTTTGGAGACTTGGCTGCGAACGGAGGCCAATAGCATGCTTTGTCCTGTTTATTTTTCCTCTTTCATTTCTGTTTTCACTCTATTTTGCCTGTGAAACCTTGGGGGGGGGGGGGGGGCAATAGGGTCTGCAAAGGTACGCCTTGGTGGTGTTTTCGTTGATGCATTCGCTTGCCGTTACCTAGATATCAACCAGTACATAGTGGGTTGATACAACGCTACCATGTATCTATCATCCGCGTAGGAACTGGTATCAGCCGCGTTCTCGCTTTTCTCCTCGCATCAGCTGACTGGCTTGAGTTTTTACTCCCAGTATGCTTCAGTTCAGTAGTGTAGTTTCTGGCTCAACTGGGCTGCTTTCTATGCCGGTCCTTTTGCATGCGTCTGGGGTCAAATGACGATAAAAGCCCAGAGCCCAGAGCCCAGAGCCCAGAACCCAGAACCCAGAACCCAGAAAACTCAGAACGTAGCATTCGGGAAATTTTTTGGTCTGCAGAGGGCCCTTTTAGGCTGGCTGAGCCATCTTCCACTCTCATTATCTAGCTGGAAGCAGAGGATATTACATAGGAATATAGAATAACAAGGCCTGAGGATGTTAGCAGGAAGAGAAGGAAGGGGAGCAGAGAGACCCTTACTTGATAGCTAGCCTCTTCTCCTTTCCCTCCTTTTATTCGATGGCTTGCTATAAGAAGGATTTCCCCACACATGGAGACAGAAAAATCTTGAGAGCGATCAACGGAGTCTCTTCTTTCGTCTCCCTTCTCTCCTCCTCGGCGCATATGGCCGAGCCTCAATTCTCCTGCGTTCCTTGCCTAATAACGGTGCATGGATAAGCTGAGCAGCAAATATTTTTGCGGGGGGATGGGGGGGGGGGGAGAGCAAGAGGGGATCGTTTAAAATTGTGTTTGACTGCCAAGAAAGAAAAGAAAAGGTTTTTTTCCTCGTGTATAATATTACGTACAAGCACAGAACCCTAATATATTGTGATACTATAAATAACCCTACACCAGTTTCTTGGGAGCCACCGCTTTTATTATATTTACTTGTCTTGGTATTAACAACACATGCGATCACGCCATGGATAGAGGCAATTTTCATATCTCTTATTCGTTTCTGTTCTGTTCTATTTTTTGTCTTTGATTTTTATCTTCTTCATGTGAGAATTTTCACGACAGTCAATAAGCTGAACATACCTATGGTCTCATGCGGCCGCCGGCATTGCTCTTTCAAACACCCTAAAAGGTCTACTACGGTAGCTCATCTAAGAGGACGGGATGGGGGGAGTCGGGAGGTTGTGGTTTTAAGAAACCTTGGTCTTGCTGTAGTGCTGTTGCAGTGATGCTGCAGCGTTGCGGCGGTTCCGTCGTAGACCAGGCCAGTCACATGATATTGTCTATATGGAGGTGAATAGATGTACATATGTAGAAAAAAAAAAAAAAAAGAAACCCATCAAAACGCCTGCGGTATTGGCTTGTCTCTCTGGTGCTTTAGACAACCCAAATCGAAATAGCACTCAAGCTAGCAAACAAACAAAGAAAGAAGTAGAAGCAGAAAACAACGCCGCCACATAGATGACGCGAGTGAGTAATCAACTCTCTATGAAAAGGAACGGGACGAACAACTTCACATACGGTTGTTGACCCTAAAAGAAACACCGATTCTCCATCCCCCATTACCAACCCCTAAAATATCCTGCGATTTTACGAGTCTGGAGCACCCGGAAGTCTTTCGATGAACATCTTGCCCCGGCCGACCTTGAGCAGAGGCACACCGGGAATCTTGCGGATGCGGCGTTGTAGATCTTTATCATTGGTAGCCACAATGTATACACGTGCTGCCTGCACTGCTTGTACAATGCAATCATCAGCGTACTAGAAATCGAAAACAAAAACAAGCGTTAGCAAAACAATGGCGACAGAGAGAGAGAGAGAGAGAGAGAGAGAGAGAGAGACAAAGACCAAGCCCATAATCCGGGCTTATAAGTAGACAAACAACATGGATCAAGCCCAAGTTGCAAGAGGGAAAAGAAATGTGCAAAAACCTACTGTTCCTTTGTGCTGGCACCGGTATCGCTCCCAGCGCTCGTCACGCGCTACCTTAAGTGCTAACCGATACCGTGGGCCCAGCTTTTCTAGCTCGGCCATTACACACTCAGTGATGATGATATTGCACTTGGCATACAGACAGTCCATCATGGCACCCAGCAGATCGAGCTTGCGGCTGACGGAGTGATTGACAAAGTTGGTATCAACGAGCACATTGTACGGCGGCACAAGCGCCGTGTTGTGCTGGAAGAACAAATTGGATGGCATTTGGGCAACTTCGCGTACCACTTCATCTGTCTTAGACTCTTCCGTCTTCTTTTTGTTGATTTCATCGGCCTTTAACTTGTTTTGCTTGAGGCGAGCATCGTCTGTAATAGGAGGAGATATAGTTGGTTAGTATGCAGTATTTGGTATAAGCGTAAGCAGGAGAAAAAGGACAAGCGAAGAGTCTTTATAGTGTCATGCATCGCATGTCCACTAGCTCTGGATAGAGAGGCAAGACTGATGTGTCGACCACCATGCTGGCGGGGTAGCGGCCCGTATGTTTCTTCACAAAGTACTATCGCCCAACAAGCCGCAATGAGCAGGTGTTTTTACACCAATCGAGAGGCTCATAATGGAGTATACTCACTCTTGCCGATAATGCGCTTGACCTGTAGTGTATCTCAGTTAGCCTATGTTCAATCTCATGGTATGTACAAGAAAGATGACCATCACTCCGAAAAATGATGCCCCCCTCCGCGCCACAGACCCTGCCAAGCGCTAACTACTAGCAGAGCCAAATCTAAGCGACCTAGAAGCATAAAGCCAGCGATCGAGGGAGACATACTTGCGCAAACTTTCTCGTGCGTTTCGCGACACCCATGGTTGTGATCTGAGGATGAGAGTGAGAACTAGCGACAGTACAAGCAATGTCGTGCACTGGATGTAACGGGTTTAGTTTGACGATGATTTGATATAGAAACGATTTGATTGTGAGATTCAGAAATGAAAAAGCAATTACTGGTTGCTTTTACTGACGGCGTTTCAAGAGACTCTTTCTTGGACGTTTAGTTGGACGTTTGATGCTTTGCTATGAACCAAAATTTTAGTGGAGTTTGAACTTGTCGATAAGAAAAAAGGTTGCCGTGACGCCACAGGCTAGACATTGTGGCTGAGCGCCACGGTGGAGCCCGATATGTCCTTGTGTAACCATGTGCATATAGCATGACGCAGGTCTAATGAAACTGTAGGCTTAGTTGTAGGTCTGCATACAGCAACCAGCTGCGGAGGTGATTGCGCTACTTTATTTTGCCATCTCCATTGTCATTCTCTTGACATGCAAAGGAATACCACCGCTCACGCGTTGAAGACAGTTGACAGGAGGGGAGGCATCGCCGCATTGATTTTGGAACTATGCAAGTGTATGAGAACTCCCTTGGTTTTGCCTGAAAACCAATACTTTCCAGCAAGCTACTAGCTTTTATTCTCAGGTTCATCCCTGGCAAGCGTCTGGAAGCGTGGATCGTCACAATCAAGGGCGACGAGGAAACCCGCTTTACTCCAAGTCCCAGGCTCCAGAAGAACCTCTTGTCTCCATATCGCCTATATATCTCGCATGTCTTGGCGGACTCTAGAGTAGTCTATTCATTAGCACAGCACCATTTCCATTAAGTGGGTTTTCGTTGCGATAGAGCCCCATATACAAGCGGGAATGAGAGGCCTTGCGTTGGGAAACGGCTCTGCCTATTGCCAGCCAATTGCGCCAGTAATGCCCAGGTCTGTATTGACTGGCATATTTTCGTCTTTGCCACCGACGTGTTTAAGAAAAAGGCTTATCTTTCGTGTCCGATAGTCTAAAGACATCTTCTTGCTTAAAGAATACACTGTATCAGCCTTGGGAAAGGACCAGAGGGAAGAGAAGAAAAGAAATGACTGTCTGGTCTACAACCAACGCCAAGTGCCGTGTCTAGGCTTTGCGGCGCAATCAACGGGCTCCTGTCTCGTAGGGTCTGGTGGAAGTAAATATGACGCTGGCCGAGAGCAATGAAATCCACCAAGGAAGTCAGCATATACAGAGTCTGTCCTGTGAGATAAACGAATATATCTTTGGACTCTGCCTGCGTGTTTGCACAATGCATGGGGATATTGGCATCTTCTTGCCCATTTCATGGCTTTTCTGGACTTTATTCCACGGGGAGGATGCAAACACAGGTGCCCGACGCTATACTGAATGAAAAAATAATCCAAACAGAAAATGTCATTAGTACTGGCACGGCAAAAGTATCTAATGCTCACAGTATCAGAAACCTATTGCAGATCAAGTATTCCGCGGATAAATAGTTATCTTCCCCGCAAGTTACACAGCACAATACATACACATCATAGCCATACCGCTGCCCATCGTCTAATTGAAAACCAGCTTGATAGTAAAATCACAGGGAAGCTCCGGCCGGCCTTTGTTGCCAAAAAGCCAAAAAGCCAATAGCTTGCTTTCCCTCATTGAGGCCGGGTGCCAGCTGCTGCGATACTACTGCAGAAACCCTAGCACTTGTGTGTCATCCAAAAGTGGCTGCTGCAAGTCTCACAGGACGAGTGTTCCGTCTCCCACGCCCAGGACTAAACGCTGAATGAATAGTATCTAGACCATCGTACGTGCAGTATTGGAGTAGATAGCTGCCGGCTAGCCTTGGACTGTGCCGAATCTTGCTTTCGAAACCATGTCAACTTATAACAAGCAATGTCTTAGCTGTTGGAGCCGGATCATGCTGCTGCTCCTTTGTGTAACCACACACCCTACATTAGAGCCTCACGTGACCCAGACCATCACTATTTATAGACATGCACTCCAATCAATGAGCCCCAACCCTAGATGCAACTTCCAACCCCTGACTAATCACCATGGCCTTCTCAACTTTTCGTCGTTCCTCGTAAGGATTTCTTCTTATTTTGCTTCATCTGCAGCGTCCGCTCGTTTACGCCTTTTGTCTGGATGTGGGTTTGATTATCGCCATTCGCTTTTTGTTTTTTTTTTGTTTTATAGCAGAAGAAAAAAGTAGCTACTATTCCCCTGTCTCTTTTTATTTTATTATCGCGCGTCCTCTTCTTTATACAAGCCAACGTTTTGCCCTTAGCCTTGTCTCCCTTTTGAACCCGGCCACCTGCAAAAACAACAGGACAAGACAGACACATACGTACACTTCATCACAGAACTCGACTGCCTTTCTCGCGATACTCACTCGTTGATTCTAAACCAAAGCGGCTAGCCGAGCCGTGCCATATTAATATCCAAACACTGTATGCAACGCTTAACGTACGCCTAACTGCACGCACGCCTTGTTGCGCGACAGATTCGACCACACGCATAAACAGAGTGCTCATCGCGCACGGCCTCTTCTAGGTCACGTCACACAGCAGAAAGCTGAAGCCCGCCCCCATTCAACTAAGATAGACCGCGATCAATATCGTCAAGCATTGCTTTGTACCTTCATCTTCGTCCACGTCTTCAGACCCGCATACCATGGCTGACTCCAAGTTCCTGCTGTCGGCGGCTTTCCTGGTCGCCTTTACCCAGAGCGTTCTCGCCCAGGACTCTTCCGCTACTGAGGACACCGCGTCAGCTGCCTCGTCTACCTCTTCCTCTTCCTCTTCCTCTTCCTCTTCCTCTTCGTCGGCGTCTAGCTCTTCGACAACCTCCGCATCTTCCTCGTCGTCTGTGGTGTCTACCTCGTCTATTACTTCTAGTGCCACCACTTCCGAAAGCCTCCCCACGTTGACCAACACCGCTGCTACCATTCCCTCGTATCCTGCCGCTTCAGTACCGCCTACCAATGATGCTCCATTTATGCACCGTTCCAGCGCTCCTGATGGCACTGTCTTCATCGCCGTGGGCGCTATCCTCGGCACCTTTGCTCTGGCTGTGCTGCTATGGCGAGGCATAGTAGCCTGCATGCTGCACCGTTCCGTCGAGCGTGCTGCCCGTGCCCAGGCCCTAAGCAATGACAAGGCTGCCTATCCTATTGCCCCTGCCGCTCCCTTCTACAAATACACTGACCACGAATCATCATCGCCCTCGCTTGTTGGCCGCAATCCCGACGGCGTCGCTGGCTCGGCCAGTGGCCGTGGCGTACGCCGGACCAACCGTGGGCCTATCCCCTCGGGCACCCCCAGCATGACCAACCTGTTCTACTCGCCCACCGCCGCTCCCAGCGCAGGCCTCAACACGAACCGTGAATCGCGCTTCCTCCCCGCCGGCTTCTATGCCTCGTCGAACTCGCCTGCACCGCCTGTTGGAATTGCCCAGAGCTCGAGTGCCGGTCAGAGTATTGGTCTGGCGAATTTGCACCCAGATACTCGCAACTACAGTCGCTCCAATCTTGTACCAGAGCCGTCGCCCGAGAACTCGCCCCATTTCGCCCCTCAGCGCCGTAACATGAGCTCCAGCACGTTGAACCTCAACCGACCGTCGTCGGCTCGTACGCCTAGTGCATATCTGGATGACTTGCTGGATGAAAACCCGCACTTATTCCCGCCGCAGCAGGGCCAGAGTCAGTCACCCCGCCAAGGAAATGCCAGCCCGGGCCAAAATAGGTTCTAAGTGACGGGGCTGTCAGAAAGCTGGAGGGTTGAGCCGGGCTGATACGTTTTTGCTGCGACTGGCCAAGAAAGATATGCGTTGTTCGTCAAGTCTTGTCTTATTTTGTCCTATGTCTTTTTATTTTGTGTGTTGGCTCATGTTTTGATTTTGGTGTGTTTCTTTTCTTTCTTTCTTGGTTTTGGCTGTTATTTTAATGTTGTTTGTGCTTGTAGCTAGCACGTGTGCAGGCCAAGCAAAGATGGCGTGCTGGGTTATGAAGGTGGGGTAGTGAATGGGGAGAGGAGAAGTGAGTATCTTCAGGTCTTAGTTTAGCTTCATGTCTTAGTTGTTGTTTTGTAGTATTTTGCTAGCCCGTTGGCCAAACTCGTTTGTGGCTTTGTTAATGGTTTAATATATTATATCCTTGGAAAAGAAAATCACCAAACAGTAGTATTAGATTACGAGTCAAGATGTGCGATATATTACGGAGAGGGAAAAACACATTCTTTCACCAACATCCCCCCTTCTTTGGCCTAGGCACTTGTTTCTTTTTCTTCTGGTTCATCCTTCTGATTCTCCTTTTATTCCTTAGAGTCCCTCCCGTCTAATGTCTTCCAGCCGGATTCCACTGCGTTCACACATACTCCGGAAGATACCATCTTCATCCTTCCATAAATTCAATGGCGTATCGAGTTGCGCAATCTGTCCTCGGTCCATGACACAAATGCGGTCATAGCCAACAATCGTCCGAAGCCGATGCGCAATGCACAGCAGCGTGCGGCCCTTAAAGGCTGTGGCAATAGTGTGTTGGATTCTGTCGTCAGTCTCCACATCGACGCTAGAAGTGGCTTCGTCGCACACAATAATCTGCGAGTTGCGTACTAAAGCGCGTGCAAGGGCCATTAGCTGGCGTTGGCCAAGGGAAAAATTCAGGCCTTCTTCTTCAACAACTGTATCGAGGTGGATTCTGCTGGACGTGTCATTGTTTGTTGGCTCTGTCTTCTCAGGGTCGGGTGCGGCGGCTGGGGTTGGCAATGGCTCGGGGCTCTCAGACTCAGAAGACAAACCTGCCTGGCGCAGAGCGGACCATAGCTCAAGATCGGTGTGCTCATGGAATGGGTCTAAATTGCTTCGCACGGTGCCATGGAACAGCGTTGGATCTTGAGGAATAATGGCCATTCGGGATCGTAGCTCATGCAGGCCCAATGTGCTGATGTCAAGCCCATCGATGGTAATCTTTCCCCTAGAGATTTCTACTAGACGGAATAGAGTACTCATAATAGAGCTCTTGCCCGCACCCGTGCGCCCTATGATGCCAATACGCTCACCGCCCTGCACGTGTATACTGAGACCTCGAAGAACTAAAGGTAGGTCGGCACGGTAGCGCATTTCCACCTTCTCAAAGACAATTTCACCCTTCTCAGGCCATCTGGGCGGCACTTCTACAGTGTGTAGCGGGGCTTCTTCTTCAAGACTAGTGCCATAGTGGTTTAATCGTTCAACGGCATTCATACCATTTTCCACTTCAGCCAGCTGGCGAACAGTAAATTGTATCATCTGTACGATGCTTAGAATGTACGAAAGCACCAACCCGCCAATGGACGGAGAGACGCTGAAACGAGAGGTGACAACAAGGGTGCCACATGTAAACACTAGTAGACAGCCGACGAAATCTAGACGAACAGCCAGCCAACGCTGATTGGAGAAGGTCAAAAAATAGGCTGCATTCATCTCGTCGACGCTCTCCCGCAGCTCCTGTAGAAACCGGGCTTTCAGTCCGTAAGCGCGAATCGAGGCGACCCCACTAAGGCCTTCACTGAAGCGCGCAAATACATCTGAACGCAAAACTGATTCGAATCTCTTAACTTCTCTGGCTGATGAGCGGTAGTAGCCGGCGGAAAAGAAGAACAGCGCTGCCAGTGGCACTAACGCTATGGCAAACCAATGGAAATAAGCAATTATCAGACCAAATACGGCAAGGATCATGGACACGGTGAAAAAGTACATGCGCATGGCATCACCGAGCGTGTTGTCCATGACATCTACATCGCGTGAAAAGCGGTTGGTGATTCTTCCCAAGGGCGTAGTATCAAAAAACGACATGGGCGCCCGTAGGACACGAGACATGGCCTGGCTAAGCATATGTTTGGAAGCGCGCGTTTCAAGCACAGCGAGCAGGCCAGAAAAGGAAAAGGCCAGCAAGCACTGTGCTAGGGCTAGCCCAATATATACGCCGATATACTGCCCTGTAGTCATATGGAAGCGATCACTAGTCCAATACGATAGCCACAATCCCATAGTGATATTAGCTCCTTGGACTAGACACAGAAGAGCCAGTAATAGCGGAGCGTTCATCAGTGTTCCAGAAGCACGTACATAAGTAGCGTATACTGACCATGAAACGGAAGACACTGCTCTTTCTTCTTGCTGCATAAGTGCAGGTGCAGCGACCGGTTTCTTTTTTTTCACGCCCTTGGAGTCTTGTTCGCTGGCGTCTTCATCTTCATCGGGGCCTTCCTTTGAGGCACTATCCTCATTCTTTTTCTCATCTTGGGCCGTGGTTTCGACCAAAGTTCTGAAGCCGTCATTATTGGAGAGGAGTTCCTCGTAGGTGCCAACGGCCTGGATTTTGCCGTCTTCCATCCAAACTACACGGTCACAGCGGCTGAGAACCCAGAGTTGATGCGTGGCTAAAACGCGACACTTGTGCTTTAGAAGCCCTCTAATGGCGTTTTCGAAAATGTGGCGCCCGACATGTGCATCAACAGCACTCAAAGGATCATCCATAAGGACGATATCTGCATCAAAGTAGATGGCGCGGGCAATGTTGAGTCTCTGCTTCTGGCCGCCGGAAATTGTGATTCCACGCTCGCCAATTTCGGTTTGATCGCCGCTTGGCAGCATTTCGAGATCGGGCTGAAGGGCACAGGCGCGGATGACTTCTTCGTACCAAGCTTTATTCATTGGCTTCCCAAATAGAATATTATTTTGTAAAGTCGTATTTTGAACCCAAGCATACTGCGGGCAAAAGGCACGGTCCGCTCCAAGTACAACCTCACCGCCGGTCTTCCGCATGTCGCCGGCTAAAGCTGCTAAGAGCGAAGTCTTGCCGCTGCCAACTGATCCGATAACGGCTACGAGTTCATTACGGCCAAAGGAGATGTTAAGATTGTCCAGTCTAAAGGCTTGGCGGTCGGCTGAGTGGTCTTCAACATGACTGTCAGTCTGTATGGCCTTGTTTTTGGCCATTTCTTCAGTGGAAGTCTCCGGTGCCTGGGCCTGCGTCTGCTCCCACGTGAAGCTTGCATGGTTTAACTCCATGGCGTGTTTTCCCATCTTATCAACACGAACATCTTCCTCCATTTCTTCAGCGAGAAGATACTCTTGGATGCGCTTGACAGAAGACCAAGCATCGATGACATTGCCAAGGACCATGGGGAAAAGATTGAGCGGCATGCGAAGACTGTTAAACAGAGCCAAAGATGAGAATATCTGGGCTGCCTGCATATTGTGGTTGGTCAGAGTGTATGTGATGAAGGCAAGCATGCTGGCAAAAGCAGGCATCGACATTGAAACGGCGTTGATGCCACTTCGGATAGCCATGAGGGTTTGGATGTGGCGAATTTCAATGCTGCGAATGCCTTGTAGGCGGTTCATAAAGGCATTTTCCCATCCAAAGAACTTGACAAAGCGTACGGATTGCAAGATTTCTTGAGTGAGAGAAACACGCTGATCTGTGATCTTGTTAATGGCCTTACGACGGGCAAATAAAGACTTGATAGCCTTGGACAGAAGCGGCATCATGACGAAAATCAAGGCAAAGCCCGCAAGGGCGCTGTACGTCAGGTTGACTAACAAAAGGGCGAGTGTGATGATCATTTGTACGGGGGTTGTCCAAAGGGCGTGAAACAGAGCAAAACACTGGTCTATACGATAGGTATCTACGCTCATTAGGTTGACAACACGACCATTTGGCCAGCCAATGCCGTTACCATCAACGCTAGGATTAGCAGTAGGAGCAGACGGGCTAGTGCTTTTCGACTTGTTTGATTTGTCCGCTGGATTTCCCTGGGGTGACTCCGGCTTTTCTGCGCCTTCTAGCATACCGCCTGCCCGTGCTCTGCCGCTCAGAGACATTGCCTTTTCGAAAATCAGGCTGATGAGCGCAGCCCTGCTTTGGCCACCGATCATCATACCGCGGAAGATGAAATGGTTTGTAGCCATGCTCATAACTACCTGCATCAGAGTGACGCCCAAAACGTAGCCCATGCCGGTTGAAATATGGGGCGCAGGCTCGCCTGTCTTCTTAGCTACCCAAGCATCTGCGGCAAACTGGATAAGATAACGAAGCAGGAACGGAGATACTACTTGCATAACAGAAGACGTGAGTTGCAATGCGCCTGCAAGAATAAACTCAAAGCGATATGTATCGTAGATGGCAAAGGCCAAAGGGTGCTTAGAGCCACCATCGATGCGATTTTTAAGTGAGCTTTTCATTTTGAGACTCATGGGTTCGACGGCACGACTAGGATTGACGGTCCACATGTCATTTTGAACTAGAGGACGTCGATATCCAACCTGAAGATAGAAGGGTTAGTAATTTATACAGGGGCCAAGACAGTGTTACATTTGGGTACTTGCAGTCATTAAAGGAGTCATCCAATGGAACATCAGCAGGCTGAGCCAGTTTGCAGATGATTCGGGGGACGGCGATCGGGATTCCGGCACTGGAGGTGCAGCGCCCATTTTCAGCGGATTAAGATTTTTGAACCAAGACTTCTTTGGTTGAGAGCCAGCCTTGGGTACTAATACGGCCGGAGCAAGAGCAGAAGAAGCAGTTTTGTGTGTAGTAATGGATCGAGATAACTCTATATCTGGGTCATTGACTGTGTCGTTGCTGCTATTGCCAGCACACTTAGTCTTGGAAACTGCAATATCGCCGATGTTTCCAGCGACGTCAGAGACATCATCATGATGCTGGAGACTAGAAGAAACAGAGGCATTGTGCTCAGTAGAGGACCCAGAAGACTGCGACCTTGGAAGGGCAGTATTGTACGACGTCGGAGATTCCGGAGTGATGGGCCCCGGGTTTGGGACCGACTGGTGATTTTCCATAAAAAGCACAAGACGGGAGCCAAGCCTAAGGTCGTTGCCAGGAGATTGCAGTGCGAGATGTCCAGTTAGATAGTTGGCAGGGCTTGTGGGTTGTTTCACCGGAAAAAGGAAGATGGAGCCGTGCCAAGCCTTAAAGTCTTAGGCTACAACAGTGTGAGGAAGGCGGAAGACAGAGCCTCTGTATGCGATTATGGACGTGTGCCTGTCTATCCAAGCACAGAAATAAGGGGTGATTATGGCGATGATGATGGTGATGGTGATAGAAAATAGAAACGAAAAGAACCAACGAAAGGCCTGTGGAAAAGGAAAAGATTTTAAAAGTCAAGGAGGAAGGAACGAGCAGAGAACAGCACGGAAAGACGTGGAAGTTGGATGACAAAGACTAATAGAGAAGCAATTGCTTGATTTTATGTTAAGAAAGGAAACTGCCATCAGCTTGTTCAGGCTTGTTGGAAAGAAGTGACCCTGAAATAGGAGTCGTTGCTGCCTGCCTCTACTGCACCTTCAGCTAGGTTGAGCTAGCTAGCTAGCTATCTTATCTTGGGAAAGAAACTGAGGTGACGCGCTAGAAATCATAATCCCGCTTGCATTTCCTCCACGAAAGCATGGCTTCTATGAATGCTTCTTGCTGTGCTTGCTAATTGCATTGCAACATAGCACGTAAGTATACCGATCCAAACGGAGAAAGAACCCCCCGGCTGCAGGCCTTTTCTCACTAAGCTGGGGCATTTCTTCTCTTAGTGTTTTAATTGGCACTACGCACTATGCCGATTCGGCGCCGACCATCGATTGCTTTGAAATACAGAGACAACTACTATTGTTGAAGAATTGGAGTCGGGCAAGAACCGCTTACAAACCGGGCTATTTCTTTTGAGCAAGTGCCTACAACACGTGGTTGGTCACTGCATGCCCTAGCCGAGAGACAAGGTTTGCAACTGCTTGCGCGTTCGTATAAATACATGAAGACAGCATTGATGTTTTAGAAACCAGTGGCCTACAAAATTTAACGTCACGCTGAATCGGAGACTGAGCCCGTATTTCTATATTGTATTGGCCTGGCCGTATTATAACTGACTGATATGAGAAAGAGCTTGACAGGTGACATGTACTAATTAATAGTTGAAAAACGGACAGCCCGTCTTGGCAAAACGTGGAACATCCACCAGTAAGATCCCTGCTCATTGTAATAGTGGGGCCTGCCTTGTCTTGTCAAATTCCGCTGCCAATCATTAGCTGGGTGGGTCAGAACCAGAACGAACGCAGCAAGATCATGCCTTTTTTGTCGTGTATATGTACATATGGTCCCTCTATATTCTAGCCCTGATAAATAACACTAATTTACAAAATGCGCGACACCACCAACTCGCCCTTTTCCTCTCCAGCCAGCTCCAGAAAGCCAGATGACTCCAGCTTCTTCTTCCATTGATTTGCCTCGTAGCGTGCCAAAATAACCGTCATGCGTAGCACCGAGTTCTCACTTGACTCATGTTCTGTTGAGGCCACTACTGGCGTAAAGGTCCACCGGCCAAAGGCCCAATTCAGAATATGCCGGCCGGCGGTCAGTTCTATTTGCGTTGGTTCTGAGTTGCGAGGTGCAGTATCCAGACTCGCAACAGCCTTAATCCGGTAGACCTCTTCCTTGGGTGCCGCTTCGAGCAAACGCATCAGTTGCGCGGTGTTGGCAGTAGAAGAAGAAGTAGGACCGCGCTTCAACTCGACGGAGAGCACTTCGACCTCTGTCTGGTGGTTGTGTGCGTGGGTTTGCGGGGTGTCATTGCACTTGGAGTGGTCGTGGTCTTCGGGATCATGTGTATGTTTGTGCTTGTCACTTAGCGTATTCTTAGCATTCTCGGCGTCATCAAGCGTTTGCGCAAGGCCACCATCCACGCCAAACACGAGGCCCATGGCCACCCACCCCTTGTTACTTTTGCACCAGGCGACATCGATTTCCAGGTCTCCGAGGCGATCCCGGCACTCATCTAGGCGGTCTTCGTCACAGAGCTCCCATTTATTGAACACAACTAGATCAGTATAGCGTGCCTGTACCTTTGCTGTGTAGCTGGTGTCGTCGTAGCCCTTCCAGTTTTCGACGTCGATAATGCTGACGACACCATCCAATACATAGCGGCCGGTTTCGCGAGCTAGACGGTTGACTTCCAAGGCCAGTGTAGCAGGGAAGGCTGAGCCAGAGGTTTCGATGATGAAGCGGTCAGGCCGTATAGACGCAGTGAGCTCTTCCAGAGCAGGGCCCAATTGACCCACAAGATTGCAGCAAATGCAGCCGTTGAGGAGCTCCTGCACCCCAGTCACGGCACTTGAAGCGGCTAGCTGAGAGTCAACAGCCAGATCGCCAAATTCGTTCTTAACCAGAGCTATCTTGTAATCTGGGTTGGCGGCTTTGAGCTGGGGGATCAGGTTGAGAATTAAAGTGGTCTTTCCAGATCCCAGAAATCCGGTAACGATAGTGATGGGGATAGCAGCAGAGCTAGTCTCGCTAGTAGAAGGAACAGAAGCAGCCATGGTCATTTTGACTTTGTATGTATGGTTCCTTTGTTCTCTCGGTAGTGGTATGCCGATCGTAGACTTCAGAGCTGGATTTCTCGGGGAAGCGGAATAGGAATGGTGAGCCCAATCAGACGACAACAACAAGACAGGGCAAGCGAGCGTGTATACGAGCTAGTGCGATTGTTAGGCTGTGTGACCAGAGCGACAAGCCCGAGCTATATTATGGGAGCTAGATGCTTTGATATAAAAGGATAGTCGTGGACGATAAGGTATGCCCTGGATAGAGAGAGGAAGGGTATAGTTGCATGTAGTCAGTTACACGAGAAAACAAAGCAGACTGCCTAGTTCAGTAATTGCAAAGGCAGTAGAAAAGCGAGTGCTGCAGGCAACAAGAAAGAGGCGCACAAGAAAAGAGAAAACGAAAAAAAAATGATGAGATATAAAAAGCCCCGGAGAGAAGCGTGACGACAGTGGCGCATTATGGCCAGACTTTTTTTTTTCTTTCTTTTTTTTTTCTTCATGTTGCACAAACCCACTGTTGTTAGTACTTGGGCTGCAGCTGCTCCCTGCGGTTAATATTCGGTTATTAATAACACCCTGCCTTGATGGATCACCCCTCTTCCCTCTGCCAGCAGAACGCTATCTAATTGGCTGATGTAAGCTCGCCTGATTGTCCAACATCAAAGGTACAAAGGTACAAAGGTACAAATGGTGTGCACTAGGCCGTCACCCGCTGACAAGACTTCTTCTAGGGCTTCCTTCAAGATGGCCTGACGTAGGAAGCAAAGCCAGCACCGGAACAAATGCAGGGTGGGCCGTGTAACTGGTGTAACAAGAGCAGCATGGCGTAGTGTGATTTTGCTTCTTTGTTGATGTTCTTTTGATGTCTTGTTGTATGCATGCATCGGGGCTTTTGTCGTTGATGTTTCACATCTCCGCAACTACACACGTCTACCCTCATGTTTCTGCTCTGTCTTCGTACCAAGGAGTCCGTGTTTTATTTCTGGTTTGTCGGGCCTATCTGTTGCGTGGCTGGCCACAGCCGACAATGACGCATCTGTCCATGTTGTCGCCGTCGCTGTCGTTGTTGCTGTCGTTGTTGTTGTCGTTGGCGTTGTCATTGTTGTTTTTCTGGTCTGAAGAAGCCATATATGCAGAGAGTACATAAAGCAATAGCCTGAGTCGCTGTACTACATCTTACACCGACTCTCGACTTCATAAGCATAGTAGCACTGGTTTGCGCATTATATCAAGCAGCCCCCAGCTCAGCAACAGGCGCAGCTTGTCCATCTTTGTCTCAGGCTGAAAAGCTTGACCTGTACATCCAGTCGTTCAAAGCGCAGCGCAGCTCAGAGTACGCAACACGCAAGGTATGTCTCAGTCTCGAGCTCGATCTCGAGCCCGATTGCAATGTCCACCCTAACATCAACATCCACACTGGCTTTCCAGGACTTCACTTAGTATCTATTTAACTTCTGTCTCTCTAACGCCATCACTGGACGTCCGTGCGCTCCCTGCTCCGTCTACTCAGATGTGTGATAACGTCTACGCACAGTTTCGCTGTGCCTTCTTCCACCTGGCCTGCGGTGAGGAAGGCATTCGTTTCAAGCACATCGTCCGCTGCGACCTAGCCCAAGCAAACGAGATGATATGTGCACTGCGTGAAGACGTCCATATTCTCCAGGAAGACGAGCCCTACCAGGACTGCTCCGAGTGCAGAGGCGAGACTCCGCCTGAGAGTCCGTGAGTCTTTCTTCAACTTGTTTTTTGTCTTTTTTCTTTACATATGATTTCCATGACTAATCGTTATCACGTTGCATCGCAATAGCCAGTGAGGAATGCGATATATCAGTGAAACTGATTGGTAGATAGAACAGCCATAGTGACAAACATCACTTTTGTATACTGTACTGTACCTGGTCATATCTAGCTTGGAAGCACTGTGAACAAGGCATGTCATGTCATATAACCAGATTTAGTCTACGGGTACAAGAGCTGTCACGCTGTCTGTCACCCAGCGCCAGGGCACATTAACAAGCGATAGACATGTTGGCTCAGGCCATGTCAAAGTGAGGCCCTTTGTACGACAAGAGTTAGACACTCGCCATGCAGCAGAAAAGCTGTAGCCAACCATTTCTCCAAGGTGGTGTCAAGATTCTCTTCTGCCACAGCATGCGAAACGCCATGTTCTACCACTAACTAGTTCATCGCTCAAGATATTACAAAGGACGTATTTGTCATGTGATGTGCCCTATCGTATGGCATCTCATCCCCAACTGAGCCAGTGGGGCGAGACTTCCTAGTTCCAGGGACATTTCTCTTCTAAGTATATTCCCCAAACCGAAGCAAGGGGAAATGGCAACACAGCACCGTGGGAAAAGATGCTACTCTTTTATCTGAATGCTGGTCGTGGCAAACTATGTTATTGCTTTTTGATACAGAGAAAAAAAGAAGAGAAGAAGGAAAGAAGAAAAAGAAAAACGAAGGGGGAATCGGCAGATATTTATACAGCTTGTGACGAATAAGTGGGGAATGAGTGGACTTTTTTTTTTCTCTTCAATCTAAGTTTGCGAAGAGGCTGGGATGTGGCACTGATGGTGTGGGTGGCACAAATGGTGTGGCGCTTTCTGCCTTATGTAGAAAGTTTTTTTTTAAGGCTGTTATCAGGGTTTGTGATATCACTGGGTATTAACCCTTAGATGAATATGTATCAAAATAAAGGCATACGGTAAAGATGAACAACAAGGATCACTGGAACCTTACTGGACATTGGGAAGAACCCCATATCTACCTACACACACCCTCTTTGACGTCAGTTATGCCTCGCATCCCCCCGTGGTTTCTCACACAGGCCGCTTCGATAGAGCCAAACCTCGCTCGCCTACTACCCGTATGTCGCGATCTTGCATCCGCTCGTAACGAGCTTCGCTGGTTAACCGAACATGTAGCCGGGGATGCCACACTATCTGCGCGGCTTACAGCTCGTCAAAGAGCCCAGCTCAAGCAGCTATGCACTCGCCGGCGCACTGGGGAGCCATTGCAATACATTTTAGGTACACAGCCATTCGGGAATCTAGACATTCGCTGCCGTGCAGGTGTGTTGGTGCCTCGCTCTGAGACTGAGGCGTATACGCTGCACCTTGCAGATATTCTACGGCGTCGACCGCCGGGCGAGGAGGGGATGCGAATCATAGATTTCTGCACAGGGACGGGGTGTATCCCACTACTGTTATATTCAGAGCTGCGCAATGGCAGGGGCCAGCGACTTACGGAAGTGAGGGGTGTTGATATATCGCTAGAAGCTGTTGACCTCAGCCGCGAAAACCTGCGTTATGGCATTTCGACTGGGAAAATCAAACCGCCGTCAGCGCAGTGCAGAATGTCGTTCATACAGGCTGATGTCTTCGACGATACAGCTATCGCAGGACTTTCCCGCAGCGGCCCGTGGGACGTCCTTGTATCCAACCCACCCTATGTGTCGCGCGAAGCTTGGACAGACGGAAATCGTGGACTGTCAATGTCTGCACGCAAGTTCGAGCCAAAGCTGGCACTTGTGCCACAAGATGAAGTTCCACGTTCAGAGCATTGCCGGCATGAAGATGCGTTCTATGAGCGCCTCTTGGATGTAGCAAGGACACTCCAGAGCCGTGTTATTCTACTAGAGCTGGGTGACGCGGAGCAGGCGCGCCGGGTATTGTCCTTAATACATCGTAGTGGCTTGCTACGGGACGCAAGCAAAGTTGAAGTGTGGAGAGACTGGCCGGACATGCAGAGACAGGAAGACGAAGACAACATGTTGGATGTACAAAAGTCAAATGGGGAAAATTGGAGGGTTGAGGTTCGCGGGAGTGGAAATATTCGGTGTATATTTATGACCACGAGCTCGTGAGAACAAATAAGGGGCGTGGCTATAGACCAAAAATTTGCCTTGTCTGTTGCTAGCTGAACACACGATCTGTTTTAGTGTTCATCTCTAGCATTTCCGCTAGTAAATCCCAGCGCATAGATGCCGAGTCTGCTGTAGCTCGTGCTACGGCCCGAAGCCCATCGGTAATGAAGCGTAGATTGCCCTCATACTTGACTGAGATGTCGCGAAGCTGGGCCAGATACGTTGTATTTTCGGGTTCTTGATCTGTAGCTGCTTCGCTTATACCGTTTCCCATGACTTCATCATCACTGCTATCAGGATGACGCTGCTTCTTGGTAGCCGTTGTTGCTATTCCTGGCGTGAAACTGCTAATGCCGCGGTTAGGGGTGCTTCGAATAACTTGTCTTCTCTGTGGTGTAGACGCTAGCGAAATACGTGAAATCTCGATTTGTTCTTGGGCCTCACGGGCTGCTTGATGGCTACGGGCTTTTTCTAGGGTTATAGTCAACTGCAGAATGTCGATCATGGCCTCGTAGATGGGCTGCAGCTTGGGGCCAAGACAGCATTCATTGAGCACACGGCGCATGAAGCGGAATTGCACCTGCAGCATGCCATCGACGTCGGAAGCTTGCTCCATGTCATCATGCATGGATTTGCAGGCGGGGGTAAGCACGAAGCCGGTAAGATATGACCGTAAAGAAGTACAGAACCAAAGTAGACGAGTACGGACACTATAGTAGGCTGAATACTCGATCCATGCGTCTTTGTCCTGAGCTTGTTGAGACAAGAGGCGTGTGCGGGTGAGAAGCTCAATGGCCCGGCGAATCTGCAAGAGAAAAGTAAAGATGGCTTGATAGCCTCCAATATTTTGCTCCGAGACTACGAGTTGGATGGCCCATGTAAGACGGTATGTGATTTTAACGTCAGCAAGGCCCTTAGTAATAGAGTCTCGAACAGTGCGAACAGAAAGGTGCTGAGATCGGCTTCCACTAGATACCTTGATACGATTGGCATGGGTCGTAGAAGCAAAGGCTTCTTGGGCAATTGAGGTCAGCATATAGTGGTCATTCCAGCCTGGGCTTAAAGAGTCGATCTTCTGGAAAAAAGCTAGACAAAAAGCATCCGAAACTGTCGCATTAGACATGAAGTAAATAGACTCCATAGCTAGCAGAGCAGCCCTGAGCCCGCAGGGACCAAGCAACACGCTTTTAAGAGTATTCGAAGTCTGGCCAAGCTTGGTGTTGATCCATTTATCAAACCAATGCATGAATAGATCAGCAAAAGATGCTAGTTGTAGGCCATTAGGTGCAATCTCTTCCAATGTTAGCGGAGGCTCTTCGCTGCTGTGTGCGTTGAAAGACTCATAACGGCCAAGGTTCTTCAGAATTACGATGCTTTTCCCAGCAGTGAATATTTGCTTCGCAGGGGCATTGACAAAGGAAGGCGCATACAGTTTCCCATCCCTGGTCTGGCGAAGCTTGAACTGCTCTTTCCAGAGGTGGCTCAGCGGCATTTGTACGGGGGATTCAGAGATGAAAAAGACTTGGTCACCGGGCATAAGGCGGCCCTCTTCCATCCACATACGGATTAGGCGAAGATAGAGCTGGAAACATTCTAAAAAGACACCTATGAGAAACTCGGCAACCGTAGTCCGATTTATAGTCTGGGCAGTGTTGATCTCATGGAAAAGCATCTCAATGTACCGAAAGGCGCCCATATTAGGGACGTGCCTAAGCTCTTTGAGAATTTCCCCAAGGATTTCTAGACCTTGAAGGGGATTTCGGAGCTCGTGGTGTATAGCTAGCAAGCTGACCGTGATATTTTGAGTAGGTGCTATAAGCCGTTGCTCAATGCCTGACAAGAGTACGTCAAAGTCTTGTAGGCGTTTTCTAATAGAATCGCTCAGGACCTGTAGATGGTGGGCTGTATGTTTCTGCTGGACAAAGCAGCGGAGCATGGCCAGTTTAGACCCAGACTCAGAGAATATGTGGGCAAGATTCTTATGTGTTTCCCAAGCAATATTCTCCAACTGGAAGGCCGGGTCCGGGGAATAGTCGAGGCGAAAGAGAGTTGTAGGGAGACCCTGCAGCATGAAGAGCACTTCACGGACCATTGCAAACTCGGAAACTGGGACTTTGCGGACGCGACCGGCAGAGTCTGGAGCGGGTTGTGTGCGACGCCATTGCTGTGCTGCTTTTATTCTAAGGTGCTGGCCACTGTCGTTGGGCTCGACTAGGAAACCGGATCTCTTTGCTTCCAAAATTTCGTTGTCAGCATCGGTATCAGATGAGACATCATTGGCAGAAACAGAGTAGTTGGTAAGGGCAACATCGTCATCTGAGTCATCCTTATATTGGATTGTATCCCATATAGAGGGATCGTCACGATCCCAGCCATCTTCGCGTGCAATGTCCTCCCAACGCAGCGGTTTGACTAGTTCCTCGTCGTCCTTTTTAAGAGCCTTGACATCATCAAGATTGGTTTTGGTTACGGGATGGTCGCACAGCTCGAGGAGGAGATGTAAAATATCGGGGTGGAACTTGGACTGAATCTTGTCCAGTTCTAACCGGCTACGGTTGAGGGCATCTGCAAGACCATCGCGGCAATTGACACGGAAGCGCTCTTCGAGGCCTTCAAGCTGGGTGGCGATGTCGAATTGGTTTGTGCGTAGAAATGGATGATATCGGAGCTTGCGAGCCGATGCATCTCGAAGGGAAGCGAAACGTTTCGGGTGAGCCTTAGGAGATAGGAGACAAAGGGGAGTGTTAGTGGCGGAGGAAGACAGTAAGGGTGGTGGGTGGGTGGGTAGTGTGTACCTTGGAAGAGAAACCAGTGATAGCTTCTACAAGCCCGTCAGTGAGCGTCGCAAGCTCGGCTGCATGGGCCATCACATCTAGACGGGAGAGGATGAGAGAGACCTTGACTCAAGCTTGCTCAAGCTCTAAGTTGCCTCAGGGTTAGTCTCGGAGCCGGGCGGTGTTCAGGCCCGAGTTTTTAGCCAAGCTTTGATCGCTTTTGCTTCGTTTACGATGATCGAAAAACGTTGCTGCACCAAACGAGACAACTTGGTAGACACCTGCCAAAGTTTTGGGCACTGTGACAGCGACAAATACAGGCGGCTTTAGCGCTTGCTCAGCGCAGCTTTTGAATTGGTAGTGTGGGGCTATCCCCTGGAATGCACAGTGTCTGCCTTTTACCACTGCCCAGCTCTGCGCCACTACAGGCTGCAGGTTCGTGATTTAATAGAAGCACTCAGCTTTAGGGGGGTCTCATGGGTATCAGCCTTGCCTTCATCTAGAGGGAGGATAACTAGCTAGGAGCCTGCAAGGTGAGAGCCATCCTGACCCTCTTCCTCCCGCCAGCACCTTAGTTACAGGCTTTTGTCTGCCTTCTCTTACCTGACATAGTCTAGGCCAATCCAACGCCAGCTTACGCCAACATAGGGGATGCTCTACGACTAAATCAAGCTGTAACATTCGCGAGGGTGATCTCTTGACGTATTGCGATTCGCAGCCTGTCCGAACTCAATCTATCGACCTCTATTCAACAAGAATTTTGGGCTGGAAACTGACTGCATCTATTCTCCTGTCTCGCCAAGATCTGGAGGTCTTTGTCTCTGTCTGTCTTCGCTTGTACTTGACGCTTGCCTACTTGGGCTACAATTCGATTCACATATCCTATCGACGTCAACATCGCCGGCTTTTTACCCACCGTTATTGACCAACGCACGCATAATATCCCACTATTGTCTTGCTCTGCTTCTCAAAATGGTTCTCGCGCGCCCTGTTCGCGTGCTAGCCCTGCTGGCCATAATCGTCTGGATTTACATAATGTTCAGTGTCTTTAAGCCGTCCGTGTCTAGCATTGGCAATGGCCGCTTGAACCCCCAGGAATATCATCTCAATGATCCTATGCTAGACCGTGAGCTTCCTTTTCTTTCTTCCCGCCACACCCATGAGCCTGGCTGCTAACTCTTTGTCTCTCTTTCCCTCTGGTATAGCCTATGACGAGCCCGAAGGCCCCCTCCGCCGCACAGGTCCCAACTATGCCCCAAATGCTGCCAACTCCGATCGTATCAATGCTACACTGCTGGCCCTTGTCCGCAACGAAGAGATAGCAGATATGGTCTCATCTATGCAGGATCTTGAGCGTACATGGAATCATAAGTTTAACTATCCATGGACTTTCTTCAACGACGTTCCGTTCACAAGCGAGTTCAAGAAGCAAACCCAGGCTGCTACCAAGGCCGAATGTAGATACGGTAAGAATACCTTTGGATGTGTGACTCGTGAGGTCTAGCACTGCGGTGCTCCGGTGCATTTTCTATCGTTCCCCTTCTCTTGTCTACCTGTGCAAATGCTAACGGTGTATCGCTTGTCCCCCCCGCTAGAGGTCATCCCTAAAGAACACTGGAGCGTGCCCTCATGGATCGACGAAAACCTTTTTGGTGATGCTTCCTCTACTCTCGAGTCGGAAAATGTGCAATATGCCTCCAAGATCTCGTATCATCAAATGTGCCGCTGGAACTCGGGCATGTTCTACCACCACCCGGCTCTCAAGGATATGCAGTACTACTGGCGTGTTGAGCCCAAGGTTAACTTCTTCTGCGACGTCGACTACGACGTTTTCCGCTGGATGCAGGACCATAACAAGACGTATGGCTTCACCATTAACCTCTATGATGACCCCAAGACAATTCGCACATTGTGGCCCGAGACTCTTAAGTTCATCGCCGACCACCCCGAGTATGTTAACGAGAACAACGCCATGAAGTGGCTCACCGACGACATTGAACGCCCCGACCATGCTGCCGGCACTGGCGGCTACTCAACCTGTCATTTTTGGAGCAACTTTGAGATTGGCGACCTGAGTTTCTGGCGTAGCAAAGCCTATGAAGACTACTTCAACCATCTAGACCGCGCTGGTGGCTTCTTCTACGAGCGATGGGGTGATGCGCCTGTGCATAGCGTGGCACTGGGCTTGTTTGAGGATGCGAGCCGCATCCATTGGTACGCCGTATTGTTTCTTTGCTTTTGTCCCTTCACTTGTCTGTCCCGTTTCGATTCCAGTGCTAACTATAGACTGCCGTTTTCGCAGGTTCCGTGATATTGGCTACCGCCATATCCCCTTCTTCAACTGCCCTAACTCGCCCAAGTGCAAGGGCTGCACAACAGGCAAGATGTTTGATGGAGAGAACTTCTTATTAAAGGAAGACTGCCGCCCTAACTGGTTCAAGTATGTAGGAACCAACTGAGCGAGCCATGGGTCTAGGTTAATTTTTTTCATCCTTTTTTTTTTTGTTATTATGGTTCTTCTGCTTCGTGCACTGCTGCTTTCTTTTCATTTTCATTTTGTACATATCTATTTCGATGTAAGCAAAAAAAAACAAAAGCCCCCGACACAATCCACTACAGCCGTGGGCTTTGCAGAGACTGGGGCCGGTGGCTTGTATCCCCGATGCTTAGAATAATAGCCTGGAGAAAAGGCATGCCTGTGTTATGCTGTACTCTCTCTGGCCATAGTACCCACGTGAAGATAGATAGGGGAGATGGAGTAAAAGCGCGACGAGATAAAGAATCATATAGAGACGGAAGAAGAGATCGTGGGTTATTTGTAGATATCTCAGATAGAAGAGAAGGAGAAAGAAATCCAATTGATGATGCGATTGACGTGGTAAGACCCTGAGCTGCCAAGCGGAAAGCACAAATGACGTTCGATCACGATAGTTCCGCCGGCCTCGCTTGTCGTAGGCCAATGCATGACGAGAGCTAGAGTCCTAGACAGTCAGCCAGTCAGCTGGTCGATCTACCTATACACTAGGCTTCTCTGGCTTTTGCTTCACAAGTACTCGCCCTATTACAGTGCCGAATGGGCTTGCGTGGTCAGCCTGGCAGGAGCGCGGACGATCGTGACGAGGGGAATATGTAGGGAGCATAACAAACCTGAATTCAATGGCAGAATGCGTTGGGCACACGGAAAAGTAGGTAAGACAAGGAAAAAGGCAAATGAGGCGAGACAGGCATCGTGAATGGGTATATAGATTCCCTTGTTGTCTATTGGAGAGAGGTGCGTTTGCATAGCATCTAGCATTATCTCGCATTCAAAGCCTAGCCTTTTTACTCTTCATCTGCCGCTAATCTTGCCGAAAGCCTATACTATTGCTATATATGAAATAAACCTGCACATAGGCTGGACTACATTGTGTCATAGGCTTGAATGGTGCTGCCATCACTAGTTTCGCTCGATATATTTACCGAGAATATGTCTAGTGTGTCTAGTTGCTGTGACTAGCGCACCGGAGAATGACTTGAATCCTTGAATCAATATCATGGGTTCAAATGGGCTGGGCTTATCCCAGCTCGACATTAACCTCTGGGGATTCTTTTACAATACCGCCTGCCGGGCTAAAAAGAGGTTCGTGCAGAACAAACCCCCCCCCCAGCGGATCTGGCTGTCGCACATTTTGGGAGCTTGGGGACAGGAATTCATATCGTTAGGGCTCTAATGTTCTAGGTGAATAATAGCCCAGAGCCCAGTCATTCACCGTTGCTTGTGTCTTTATTCCTTTGTAGTTGCTTGCTCCATACTCAGCTGCTCCCTACCATCCCGTCTACGCACTGTTCTAGTCATCATCTCGGAACGAGTCCGCTAGGTCTGGCGTTTCCGTACCACCAACCAAGCGAGTATGCAAAGCGCCAGCAGGAGGTGTCGTCGAAACAGAGGCGCCGCTAATATTAGGACTCACATCCTCTGTAATGTTCTCCTCGGGTGCTACATCGCTGTCCGAGGCAGGGGCCGAGTAGGCAACGGGCGAAGCCACACGCGTGCCAACCATAACGTTGTCACTAAGACCAGGAATAATAATACGGCGGGCTTCGTTTTGATATGCGGCGGGAATGATTTCAATGATCTCGTTGCGAGGGAAGTGCAACGTGGGGATGTCACGGGTAGAGCAATGCATGAGGTAGGCGTAGAGAACGCGGAGCACAGACTCGTGAGCAATGATGAGCAGGTCGTTTTGCTCGCGCTCGAGCTCCAAGATTATAGGCTCGAGGCGGACAGCCAGGTCGTGGTATGACTAGGAGAAGGGGTTAGTTGTTTGAAGTTGCATGTATGTTTGTAGGTTGTGAGATATACCTCGGCACGAGGGTACCGGTGATGATACGGGTCGATTTCGTGCTTTTCAACCTCATCAGAGTACCGGAGACGGATAGCCGTCTCCGGGAGATCCTCACAGGCTCCGGGGTTAATCTGTGACATCTGCGGTCGTTGGCGCACCTTGTAGCCTAGCTGTTTCAGATAATCGGCTGTTTGAATGGTGCGCATGCGAGTCGAGGTCCACACGGTTAAGTCCCGCATGGTTGCGTCAGGGCGTGTCTTGAGCAGCTCAGCATGGTCAAGCTCACGGTGCCTGAGAATCTCATCTGTCATCTTGCGGGAGTAGTCGAGGCCCTCTTCGGAGAGCGCCGAGTCGGTGAGGTAGGACTCGCCTTCACTCGTGGGGCCGGCACGGACAAAGAAAGTGGCGCGTGACTTGATGTGCAGGTTGGTGAGGTAAAAGACAATGCGGTGCGAGAGATAGTTGAAACTGACGTTGTTATAGAAGAATTTTCGGCCGGCGTTGATCATACGAACAAAGTTGAGTTCACTTTCGTCCATAGTCTCAAATCCGGGAATCCTGGCTTCAATGCGGCGCAAATAGAGGTGTGCTGCCTCATCGGGATTCATGCCTTCGAACTGGGGTTGCCGCAAGGTTAGATGATCCTGTGTTAAAAAGCAAACAACGGAACTGGATTCTTACATCAGGAGACGAAATCTTGACATTACGCGCATTCTCAAGGAGAATTGAATCATCGTCAACAAACGACTCTATGAAGAGCGTCTGGACATCGTGCTTGGCAAACTCCTTGGCAAGGGCTCTCCGACTAGCGCGGGTGGGATTGACGGCGTCATAGATGGCGACCTGACCATTGGCGTGATTCAGCCAGTTATAAATGTCCTCCCGGCACTTTTTGAGTATTTTTTGGCGCAGGATGACTGAAGCTGGCGAGGCATTAGGGAAGAAATAATCCTCTGGCACATTGCCGCCCTCAACAGTAGCCCGGCGATAGTCACCAAGGTGGAAGATGCGGGTCTTGACACCGAGCCACTGGAGATACCGTGACATGGAGACACAGATGTGGGTTTTGCCACGGGCTGGAAGCCCTACCATGACAATGGCGATGCGGCCCGAGTGGAAAAGGCGGCCTGACATTGTGCTGTACAGCTGGGCTGGGGCCATGCTCTGGTCATCTGAAGTATCGTGGATTCCATCAATAAAGGTGGAGCTCCGACGGCGATACCGCGGAGCGTTGAGGGCAATCTCGGCAGTGCTAGGAGGAGGGAGAGTTTGAGTTAGTGGAAAGGCCCAGCAGGTGGGTAGTAGAGGGCGGTTTGTTGAAGCTCACAGGAGGGTGTCCATTTTGGGTATAGAAGGCGGAGTTGAGGATCTAAGTGAACCGTCAAAACTGAAGAGCCCACACCACGATGCGATGCCGAAGGAGGGGTTGATGGATTAGCGGAGAAAGAAGGCGATAATAATGATATTAAAGCGCCAAGAAGAAGACGAATGCGATGGACGTAGACCGAGGTAGAGAGAGGCAACTAGAGACTGCAGTACGGGGGACTAGAGATAACGAAGGCGAGGAGGCGATCGGCGACCTTTCTTGTTTTACCACAACGTTAGGTGAACAATGGAGGAAGAAGCCGCAAGCGAAGTAAATAGCTAAATGCAGATGGGGCGACGGGGGAGGGGGGGTTGTTCTGTAAATGGCCTAGTTTGGAACTTGTAAGGATTAGAGCTGAGCCTGGCTTGGTGTGATTGTGACGCATGAAGAATGCTGTAGTTAGTGGAAGAGCAAAGAGAGAGGCACAGCGAAGTACTAAGCATGGTAATGAGCGAAGGGTTTGATTTGGCTATGACTTGGGGTTAGACGATGGAATCAAGTAACAAGTGCCAGCTTGGATGGTTTGTCAAAGTCTACGGTACTCCTTCGACCATCAATCAGTTGGCAGTTGGTGCAAGACTAGCTCGACCCTTGTTGGCCAGTGCTTCTAGTGACATAGCAGCACGTGATCCATGTCTTGGACCGGTAGAACGTCGGTAGAGACACCTCAAGATGCCTGCTTGACAAGGCTCGAAAATTTCAAGCCCGCTTTTTTCTGCCGCCAGCAGGCCACACCGCCCTATAGCGTTATCTTGGTGGGCAAAAAAAATGTGCAATTTTTTGCTTGATGGTGAAGAAAAAGTCGAAGATGGAAGATTGACTTTATAGAGATAATCGACCTAATCTTGAATTGAAACTCGCAATCTCCTACCGAATATTCTGGTAATTTTGCGTGGTAAGCCTGCTGTCTATTTGGAGGGGCTTTGCTAAGACCTTGAAAAAAAGCCAAGCCTAAAAAAAAGAATTAAGCAAACCCACTCAACGGGCAAGCCTTCCCTTTCAACATCGTCAAGCCTTGTCTCTCTCTCTCTCTCTCTCTTTTCGACGACTTGCTTAGCGACCACGCCCTCCACAAGACAGTCAACTGTGCATTTTGAGCCGGCACATCATCTTAAATTCCCTGCCCTCTTCCCCTTCTATCTACCTCTCCCCACCCCCACCCCCCCCTCCCCCATACACACACACATACACAACAACCATGGCCGCCTTCATGGACTCGGTCAATGCCTTCCTGGCCTCCAACCCGCTCGCCAAGAGCGTCGCCGATGCCCTCGACTCGTACTCGGAACGCAGACAAAAGCTGGGTCTGCCTAATCCCGGCACCAGCGAGCTGCTTACCAAGGAGGTGCAGCGTGAAGTGCTGCCCTCAGGCTACATGTTCTCAGGCATCAAGGCTGACATCACCAAGATTGTCGGCACCTCGCCCTTCTTCCAAGTGTCGCACCAGTTCGCCATGGGCGAGCGTCAGAGCCCCTACGCATTTGCTACCCTCTACGGAACCGACGATGTCTTCATGCAATCGCAACTCGACAACGAGGGCACCTGCAGTGCGCGCATGAACTATCGCTGGTCGCCTTCTCTGATGACCAAGGCCCAGGTACAGATGAGCCCCAACGGTAACATGGCCCAGTTCGACCACGATTACACGGGTAGCGATTTCACTGCTTCGCTCAAGATGATCAACCCGTCTGCTCTGAGCGGCGGTCTGACAGGAATCTTCCTCGGCAGCTACCTGCAGTCCATCACCCCCAAGCTGGCCCTCGGCTTCGAGAGTGTCTACCAGCGCCCCGGCATGACCCAGGGCCCTGAGACCGCCGTGTCATTGATGGGCCGGTACAAGGCCGAGGACTGGGCAGCCACTGCTCAACTTCAGGCCCAGGGCGCCTTCATCGCCACATACTGGAAGCGTCTGTCCGACAAGGTGCAGGCTGGTGTTGATATGCAACTGTCGCTGGCTCCCTCGCCAGCTATGATGGGAGGTGGCATCTCTAAGGAGGGCCTTACTACCATTGGCTTAAAATACGACTTCCGCATGGCGACTTTCCGTGCCCAGGTTGACTCCTCTGGCAAGATTGGCTGCCTGATTGAGAAGCGTACCCAGGCTCCTGTGTCACTAACCTTTGCTGCCGAGTTTGACCATTGGACTGTAAGTGACTGACTGACTGGCTGGCTATTGTTACTACTGCCAAATTTCTCCTGCGCGTCTAGCTATGTTCCGTTCTACAATCTAACTTTCTTTTTTTCCAACAGCAAACTCCCAAGATTGGCCTCGGCCTGTCCGTCGAGTCCCAGTCTGAAGAGCTCCAGGCCGCTGCTGAACTTGGCACCCCGCCTCCCATGCCCAATGTTCCCTTCTAATCTAGCCAGCCCTACGCTGGAACAACCCGGAATATAAATGACTCTGGGATGCTGATACCCCCGCCCGGCCTGGCCTTCTTTCCCTGTTCATCTCTCCCTCCTTCTGCATTATTGGCCCTTGTGGAGGCCGAGGCTCGCTCTTCTATCTCAATCGCCAAACCTCTTTTCTCTTTATGTTTTCTTATATCATCCTTTTTTTTTTCCTCTTTGTTTCTTTTTCCTTCTTTTCTCTCCTCCCCTTTCTTTATCTTTGCATCTTCCGCCCCCATACAAAAAAGAGGAGGACTGGGCTTGGGTTGACGTGTCAACTGTGTACATTAGGGTGTATGTTGCGTCGTGTGTGTGTGTGTGTGTTTTTTAAGGTGCGGAATGGGAATATGAAGATGACTCTAAACTTGGCCTCGCGAAGCCGCCATGTGAGCGCGATGTATAACTCCTGTGATGAATGCATTATGCTGCTCCTTATCGGTTGTGTTTGCTTGGTTCTATTAAATAGTTATTGTACAATGCTGCAGCCATTCCCTGTCCTGGGTCTTGCAGGCTCTTTTATCTTACATTTTCATGTCTCTTTCCCTCTCTGCTACATCACAAAGTTCACCGTTGCCCCGTTCCTTACGACAATCACTTTCTTTACTCTTTCCATGTCCACCAAACTAGCCACCTTTTTCCGTCCTTCCTCCGTCATCATGATCTCCTCAACCATGTAATCCCTCAGCGTCTCCCCACGGACTTCCGCCCTTGGCACTGGTATGCTGACTACAGCTCGTAGTTTGCCATTAACCTGCACCGCACAATTTTGCATCGACGGAATCAGCATTGCTTTGGAATTGTCTTCCGTTGGAAACACAGAATTGCCGAATATAGGCCCTGCCTCGGGGCACAGCACACTCCAGCATTCTTCAGCAAAGGCCGGTGCCAGTGGTGCCAGCATACGAACCAAGGCTGATGCCGCCTCTCGCTGCACCAGTGGGCTGCACGTAGATCCAGTAGCTAGGGCATTGCTTAGGCTCATCAAGTCCGATACCACCGTGTTGAGTGCGTAGACATCGTTGAACGACGCCGTAACAGAACGGATTGTAGCCTGCACTTTGCGCCATAGCGTTGCGTCAGCATCCCACGCCTTCCTAGCATCAGGTGGTAGTGAGGCTAGTGCCGCATGTTGCTTAGCTAGGTAGTCCTCGACCGAGCGGGTAGATTCGGTCTGGTCCACAGCTGGGAGGCTATTGATGCATTCGTGCACACGAGCGAACCAGCGCGTGACGCCTGTGATCTTGGCCTCGTCCCAGTTCAGCACGTCAGCCACAGGCGCCTGGAAGAGCATGTGTGTGCGTGTAGCATCGGCCCCGTACTTGGCTACAAAGCCAGTGGGATCAACGCCGTTGTACTTGCTCTTGGACATCTTCTCATAGCTGACACTAGCTGACCGCTCAGTACCCTTAACTCGTGGCTGGGCAGGATTCGAAAGATCAATCTCGTCAGGCTTGAGAAACCGGCCATTCGAGGAGTCCGAGTATGTCTTTCCATGCACCATTCCCTGCGTAATCAGACGCTTGAATGGCTCAATCTTGGTTTCCTTAGAAGGGAAGCCTGAGTTAGGGAAGAGAGACGTAGTAGAAAGAAACTTGTAAATGAAACGTGAATACAACAGATGCAGAATAGCGTGCTCAATGCCGCCAATATATAGATCAATAGGGAGTAATTTTTTAGCTGCCTCAGGCGTGAATGGAACATCAGGATTATGCGGGTCGGCAAAGCGGGCATAGTACCAGCTTGAGTCGACAAAGGTATCCATTGTGTCTGTGTCACGCTTAGCCACGCCGCCACATGACGGGCACTTGCAGTTGATCCAGTCCTCAGCATCTTCTAGTGGGTTTCCCGGCTTGCCTGCCGCCCAATGGTTGTCGACTTGGGGGAGCTTGACAGGAAGATCGGCATCGGGCACACGCACAGGGCCGCAGCTCTCACAATGGATAATGGGGATGGGAGTTCCCCAATAACGCTGCCTGCTAATGAGCCAGTCGCGTAAACGCCACTTCTCAATGCTTTTCGCAAGCTTGGCGGGCTCGAGAAGCTGGATTATTTGGCGGCCCGCCTCTATAGAAGACATGCCTTTGAATCGACCACTAGTTTCAGCCATGATGCCGTGGCCGGTCAGGGGTTCCATTTGAGGTAAGGGCTGGGATTCAGAGGGCTGAGCAGGAGAGTCAGAGGATCCACTCTTGACATCGTGCTTATCAATAACGAAGCGCATGGGAGCATCTCCGTGATGATGCCTCCAAAAGTCAAAATCGCGAGCGTCATGGGCAGGCACACCCATGACAGCTCCCTCGCCATAGTCGCCAATAACATACGATGCTACGTACACAGGGAGGGATGTCTTTGTAGCCTGTGGCGTATCTTCATGGAATGCCAATGGGTTGATTGCACGAACGCCCTTTAGCAAAAGCCCGGCCTTGCTCTCAGGCGACTCGTTGGGCAGCGCATCAATAAAGGCCTGCAGTTCCGAGTCATTCTTGGCCATGCCAGCAACGAGCGGATGTGATGCTGCAAGGGCAATATACTGAGCACCAAAAAGCGTGTCAGGCCTCGTGGTAAACACTTCGAGACTAGATCCTGGAGCGCCCAATAATGGAAAACTGACTAGAGCCCCGTGAGACTTGCCCAGCCAGTTTCGCTGCATATTCAGAACTCTCTCAGGCCAAGCATTATCCTTGGCCAGAATTTCGAGATCATCAAGCAGAGCGTCGCGATACTCGGAGATCTTAAAAAACCACTGGCGCAGCTTGCGCTTCTCGACTTTAGCCCCAGACCGCCACGAGCAACCATTAGCATCGACCTGCTCGTTGGCCACAACAGTCTTGTCAACAGGGTCGAAATTGACCTCAGCCTCAGCTTGATAGGCAAGGCCTTGCTCATGAAGCATGAGGAAGATTTTTTGGGTGTGTTTATAGAACTCGGGGTCGCATGTCGCAAGTTCCTGTCGAGGCAAAGATATGAGATCAGTCAGCCAGTCAGCCAATCTATCTAGCCATGTGTATATATCATGCACCACGTATAATGCACATGCACACTCACCCTGTCCCAGCTCCAGCAGCCGTTCATGACCTGGAGCTGCTCTTTCATCTTCTCAATGTTGGACTTGGTCCAGTTTGCAGGAGGGATGCCTCGAGCCAGGGCTGCATTTTCAGCAGGCAGACCAAAGGCGTCCCAGCCCATGGGCAGTATAACGTTATATCCCTGCATAGAGCGGAACCTAGCCATAACATCGGCGATTGTGTAGACTCTTAGGTGGCCTAGATGCAAGTTTCCCGACGGGTAAGGGAACATAGGCAGCACAAACTGTGAGCCCAGAGTAGACTCCGAGCCCGAGGGTTGCGGCCCCACAGAGCGGCTTTCTCTCCAAGCCTTCCTCCACTTCTCATCAATGGCAGGCAGGTCGAGATGGTTCTGCTGTCCGTGGGACGCATAATGGCGCCGGGGTTGCAGTCGCAATGCCGAGGGTGTCGAGAGCTGGGTCAGACGCTGGTAGATGCGCTGACGAGAAGGGAGGGCCATTTGTGACGGGGCACAAGCTGCCGGGAGTCTTCCGACAGCCGGCCGGGCGGGTGGTGGCATTTCAGGGAAGATATGAAAGAGAAAAGAAGACGCTGAAGATGTTAACGGTGAATGAGAGGCAGCGTAGCAGTGATAGCAGCAAGCACGAGGGGAGCTGTATATTTCTGTACTGCCAGGTGTTATCAGGTGCCAACAAAGGGCGGCCGGACCCCACAGCTGTCACACGTCCACCATAGCTATCCAATGCCCTCTGGCAGCTGCCACCTCTTGATCCGGCATGTTCGTCCTCACTGGCCTGCAATTGCCGATTATTCTTTTCACACTAGACACAAAAGGCGGGCCCCGGTCTTCACGATTTGCAGCCCCTACAAAAAATGCAGTAATGAGCCAACAACACCACGAAAATCATCACAATAGCCAAAATTTTCTAGATTTCGGCCTCATTAACTGCAGCTGTTGTCTCTACGTTTTGACCCGCTTAGTCATCCACCGTGCCACCTAACTGCTTCTCCTCCCTTGGGTATCTGATTAGAGCTTCCTGTCCGCCAACAAATAGTCTGTGCTTCTTTCTGACTATTAGACGTCATCGATTGCCATAACGCAAAAATCGACAGAATCACATCAATCCCCAGGCTATACAACTACGCCCACAAATATTAAGCTAAATCTTCTTGCTTGTGCAATCTACTGCCGTCAAGCCTCCTTTTGGGAATCAGCTCTGTTTGTTGTCCTTCCATACGGCCTGTCCTTCCCTCCATCCACCACCCCGCCCCCCATCTTCTTCGGCATTGATACCCAGCTGGTTACTTCCTTGCTCTCCTCGACCTCCCTAACTCTCCTCTGCCTCCCTAACTCTCCTCCACCTCCCTAACCCTTCTCCTTCCTCCTGCCTGTCATGGACAAAATCACCGATAAAATTGCGGCCTTGCCGGCTGATGCAAGCTACTTCTCCCTCGAGTTCTTCCCGCCCAAGACTGACATGGGCTTCTCCAATCTCCGCAACCGCCTTGACCGGATGGAACGGGCTCTCCATCCTCTATTCGTCAATGTCACATGGGGAGCCGGCGGTTCAACTGCTCAAAAGTCGCTGCAGCTAGCTGAGACGTGCCAACGTGAGCTGGGCTTGACCACGTGCTTGCACCTGACCTGCACCAACATGAGTCCGCGCCTAATCGACAAGGCCCTCGAAGATGCCAAAGCCCTAGGAATTCGCAACATTCTAGCTCTGCGCGGTGATCCGCCCCGCAAGGCCGAGTACGCCGACGCCAATGCCTCCACCGAAACTCAGGGCGATGCCTCCACCGAATTCAACTATGCTATTGACCTTGTGCGTTACATCCGCAAGAACCACGGCGACTACTTCTGCATCGGCGTGGCTGCTTACCCCGAAGGTCATGCCGATGGAAGCCACCCCAATGGTCACAGTTTCGACAATGACCTACCCCTCCTTGTTGAAAAGGTGCAGGCTGGCGCCGACTTCATAATGACCCAGCTCTTCTTTGATGTAGCGGCATATGCCGATTTTGAGGCCAAACTAAGGGCCCATCCCAGCGGCGTCTTCAACACCATTCCGGTTATCCCCGGCTTAATGCCCATCCAAAGCTACCAAATGATCAAGCGTACCACCAAACTGAGTCACGCCAAGATGCCTCAAGCGTTAATGGACAGGCTGAATGCTGTGCAGGCTGACGACGAACAGGTCAAGTCCGTGGGTGTGGACATACTCAGTGAGATCATCACGGAGATCAAGAGACTGAAAAGCGGCACGCCTAGTCCTCAGGGCTTCCACTTCTACACACTCAACCTGGAAAAGTCGGTGAGCCTTATTCTTGAAAAGACGGGCCTGATTCCTGATACCAACGAGAACGAGGAAGCAGTGGTGACAGATGACCATGATGTTTCTGCACCCGTGCGGGCCAACGGCCTAATGCCTCCGTCTGTCGCCGCCAACACCCAGGCTAGCCACACCACAGCACGGCGCTTATCATCCATTGGCTCGGACCCTCGGAACCGCGTCATTGTCTCCGCTGGGTCTGTTGGCAACAGCGAGTACGTCGTCTCTGCCCAGGACGCATCCCTCCTATCAAAACCTATCAACACCCGTGCCAACACGCTGGCCGCCTCAGAGGGTGAGGGCGTTCTAGGCCGCGAAGTCACGTGGGACGACTTCCCCAACGGCCGCTGGGGCGATGCCCGCTCGCCTGCCTACGGCGAGATCGATGGCTATGGCGTCAGCCTGCACATGACACCGTCACAGGCACTTCAACATTGGGGTTACCCTGTTACCACGGATGATATAAACGCTCTCTTTCTGCGCCACATCCGTGGAGACCTTTCGGCATTGCCATGGAGCGAAGAGGAGCTACGGCCTGAATCATCGGCTATCCAACGCCACCTCGAGGCACTCGACATGCGTGGCTGGTGGACTGTGGCTTCACAGCCTGCTGTTAACGGCGTCAAGAGCAACGACGCGACGTTTGGATGGGGTCCGGCCAATGGCTTCGTCTTCCAAAAGGCCTTTGTCGAGTTCTTCTTGCCCAGTAGTGCATGGAAGGTGCTTCTAGAACGTCTGAGAGACCCTGCTGTCAAAGGCCAAGTGTGTTTCTACGCTAGCAATTCCCGCGGCGATTTTGTCTCGTCCGATAGATTGGATGCTAGGGCAGCCGATGCTGACCCCCCGGCCACGCAAGGAACGACGACAGCATCGGCCTCGGATGGCCCTGCGCCGGCAGAAATCGGTCCCAGCACCAACGCTGTGACATGGGGTGTGTTCCCTGGCAAGGAGATTGTCACGCCTACCATCATCGAGGAGGTTTCATTCTCTGCCTGGAGTGAGGAGGCGTTTGGTATCTGGGGCGAATGGGCTCGTGTGTACCCATCAAACTCGGCATCGGCAAAGCTACTTGAGGGAATTCGGCGCGACTACTATCTAGTCAACGTGATACACCACGATTTTGTTGAGCCAAACGCGCTATGGGATCTATTGCTAGGGCAGGAATAGGGTGGTGAAGGACGAAGATAGGATAGAACAGATACTGATTATCGGGCATGAATTGGGCGCGCGCAGACTTCAGGCCCTTTTTTTATAGACATTGCGTAGTAAGACCACAATCATTCAATGCTATCTAGCCGGCGAGAAGACTGATAATCGACATGATGCACGTACTATAAGCATAAGGAGATACGATCAACAAGCTAACACCCCATAGCCGAAATCCGAACGGCCTGAGCCCAGTTGGGTCTCCCTGTTTTTTTTTCTCCTGCCTTTCTGTTTTTCCATTTCCTAGATAGCCCTGTCCTCATCCGCATATCATACCCGTTCTGTCGACCACCCGCACCTCTACACAAGCCGCCATAATCAGAAAAGTCCAACACATCATCCCCTAAATCAAACGTACACTCTGTTTCAGGCTTACACTTGGGCGTCCGCACAGTATCGCCTTCCTCACCCTCCTCGTCGACATCTTCACTTTCCTCATCCTCCGTGTAGTCCACCAGATCGATTACCGGGGGGCGAAATCTAGAAGTGGCCCCTTGGCTCTGTGGCTCTATATGCTCTCCGCCACTGTTCGCCTGTTGCGACAGTTCATTAGCAGGCGGTTCTTCGGACCCGACCTCCCCAGCAGTCCGTTTACGCTTTAGCGGCAGCCATGATGATGGTACTAGTGGGCCAAGGGGGCTCTCTTCATTCTAATCGCTCCCGCCGTCCATATCTCTCTTCGCAATCTCATCTCCATCACTTGCTTCCCCACGCTTAATATTCAGGGCCTCAAGCTTAGCCTTGCTAACAGCCTTGGACACACGGCGGCATGCACCACTGCTGCTCTCATTCCCAGAAGTGGCGACTAGCGAGTCGGTGATGGCGGCAATTGGCGACTCATTGTTGTCGACTGCCGTGCGCCTGGCAGTGGCGTCGCGTTTGATGGAGCGGAACTGGTATTGGATTCCATCAGTGGTGGATTTGCCAAAGTACCTTGCAATGTCTAATAAGCAGCTCAAAAGTATGGTTAGAAAGCTATGTGCAACTACAAAGAGCCAAATAGTTGAGTAATGCGGCGCGTCTTCCCCTCGCAGGGACTTGCGCCATCTTGTCTCAGCAAAACCCACTCTTCCTGTCAATTCCAGTCTGGTATCTGGGGAGGCTGCTGTCGGCTATACACATATGCTGTGGATCCAGATCAGCATCGAGACCTAGGCGGATGATCTCAGCCTGCGTGCGCAAGTAGTTGAAGCGGTTTCTAATGCTGCAGATAGAAGTATCTTGGCCATAATTCACAGTGATTGCTTTAGAACCGTATATGTCTGAGAACGCCGGATCTTCTCTGGTTGTTTTGTCGAAGGGTAGTCAAGGTGATATCCAGGTGGGGAGGGGGGGGGAGTGAGGAGAAGAAATCGAAGGGGAGAGGGGAGGCCTACATACCCTTATAGTTCCACTTAACTTCTTGGTGAGCTGCCACAGTCGCGCGCAGCAAGCGTGCTTGCACTTCATAGCTCTTGAATGAAGCCTTGTTGCTATGAAGGGCCATGACGGTAATTGGCTAGTGCTTGTGCTCTACATTTGTGGCTATGGATGGCCTTTGACGGAGACAAAGGGAGGACATGACGCAGTAGGAGAAGATGGGTATTTTCAGACTATAGACGGCCCCGTGCTTGAGTTTAGTAAGGGGAAGAATGAGACAGATCTGCTCATTCAGAATGGCTTTTATACATGTGTTCTGCTTCTGACCAAGCTATGGTATCTACTGCCTCTGGCTTATGCTGAAATCCAAGTCTCAGCCTGGCCCTGATGCCTAGCTGCACTGCTTGCTCGTCTATATGTCCGCGCATCTATCTTAAGGTGTATAGTCTGGCGGGAGACTCCCCGTTTCTTGGGTGAAAGCGCTTTGAGTAGAAGTTCTGTTATTATAAGCAGTAGTATTCACTTAGAACACTCTTATAGTAAGCACTTATAATGCTACTCCCACCACTGCCCCGCATGTCTCTGTAAGCTTACCCATGGTTTCACAATAGCCCATTCATCTTAACTCCCCCTCTATTTGTTCGCCTTGCGCATAAAAGCAAAAGCACAACAAAAACCAAGCAAGATGCCATGCCGTGCCGTGCACGATATCTCTCCAGCCACAGGGAAGTACGTCTATTTTCCAACCCTGACAGCTATTTCACTAACCCTAGAGTATAGTCTCGCCTCAGCCGTGCCTTCTCTTTCATTCCTGCCATTATTTAAAGCCATTGTCCCCAAAAATAAGCGCTGACAGCCTCCTTCCTGGAGAAAACTGGCCCCTGAATAACCCTTGTTATCTATGGGGTCTGTGCACAGGTCTAGGGTTGCAAAGCCAGAAATACCAAGACGCGCTTTTACTATTAACTTATGACATAAAACGCATACATAAAAAACAAAGTGACACAACAACGCAATGGCAACTTTCTTGTGGTTCTCGAAAATTCGGTAGGCTTTAAAAATTACGAGCTTGTATGGAAAAAATCTGTGACAATAGAACCACGGGAAAAAGAAACAGCAAAGAAGCCCACGCAATGAAGAAGCGGGGCGACAGAGAGACAAGACATGAGAAGGGGACGTGTTTAGCATTATCAGAGGAAAACCCATGAATAGAAGAACATCAACTAGACAAAGAACAGCAACAAAAAACACAAGGCCAAAGCTAAGAGAAAAATGGAAGAAAAAAAAGACAAAAAAGGCTGTTGGGCGTAAAGGGAAGTAGGGAGGTAAGGAGAAAAAAACATTACTACAGCTGAGGTAGAAAAGAAAGGAAAAAAAAAAAAAACAAAATTCTAAATCTCAATGGTCTTCATGCCGTCGTCAGTCGCGTTGACCACCTTCTCATTCTCCGTATCCGAATCGTCATCAGTTGACGAGCCACTACTGGCTGTTGACTTTGTCGACGCTGCTGTCTCACTCCCATCTGCTGTTGACGGAAGCGGCATCTTGCTTTTCTTTGCTGTGTCGGTTAAAAGCACGGGGCTGTCGATTTCTAGCAGCTTAGATGGTACTGCAGCGGCGGAGACGGGAGGAGCAACACCAAGAGTCTTTTTGCTACCGCTGCTACTATTATTATTGGGCGTGGCGCTTCCACTGTCGCCCTCTTCAGTGACGCGAGCAAGCGGTGATGCCTTGGCATAACCTGGTCGACTGGGACTAGCAAGAGGCGAGTTGGCAAGGGGCGAGGCCGCTGACAGTCGCTGCAGACTGCGGCCGCGGAGCGAGTCGCTGGGCTGGTTTTCCACAGTAGGAGACATGTAGGGTGAGCCGGTGGGAGAAGTGTGATTAGACGTGTTGGCGGAGCGGGGGGTGCCGCCGCGGGGCGTAGGAGCCATAGATTTGCGATTAGGAGGGCGGCGGCCATACTTTTGGTCCATGCGCCAACGAAGAATATCAAAGTAGCCAGGCTCAACACGGGTAGACTTGAATTCACGTAGCTTCAGCTCCATTGTGTCTTCATTAATAAACCACTTGTTGCTGCAGAGATCGTCGGCTACAATAGCAAGGAAGTGCGCCCATGAGCGAGCAATCACATACTTTGTGTCATAATCACGGCCAAAGAGAATAATCTGACCCCAGTGTCCGGTGGGGCCGGGGTGGAGATCTACAGCCAAGTTGTTGCCGCCCCAGTCGCGGACGAGAGGAATCCAGGCAGGGTGTGAGTAGGCACGTTGAATAGCTCCAGCTGGGACACAATCTTGCCGAGAGATGAGATCCAGACGCCAGTTGGGATTGTTGCGTGAAGCGGACTTGGGAGAGTTAGACTTGGACGAAGACGGCTCACCGCCATCTTCAGACACAGAGTGTCTAGCGGGAGGTGTAGGGGGCATGGCAGCCTGGCGCTGCAAGAATTCGGCATTAACGGTGCGCCAGTTTTCCCATTCTTGGACAATCTCTTCGCAGTCGAGAAGCATGTTGCTGAAGATAATGCCAGTAGGCATACCTCCGCGTTCTTGGCCATCGTGGTACATCCAAGACTCGCGAATGTCGGCGGGGAGAGAGCTATCCAGTTGGTGCTCTAAGTCGTTCATGTCGTTACGAGTAGCGCCTTCACAGATTTGGTCGAATAGTTCAGGATAGTGTTCCTCGGCCCAGGCATCTATGCGACGCCAGGAGTGAGAAACGGGCGGTGCTGGAGGCATACCATCGCGAAAAGCCTGCATGGGAACATCACCAGGAGACTGTACTTCGAAGCCCTCGGCATTAGTTCGGACAGATTGTGAGCGAAGACCGGGGGAGTAAGAGCCTGAAGGAGAAGCAGGAGAAAAGGGAGGGCGAGAGTCGAAGTCAGAGCGATCGTCGGAATAAGAGAGGTCATGGCGCGATTCAAAGCCGGTAGCCACTGAGGTCAAGCCGCGAGCACTATCAAGAGGGACGTGGCGGCCAGTTCTGTAGGGAGAGTCGTAGTTGGAGTCTGGACAAGAGGGAGGCCGTAACGTAAGCATGCATGTCAATAACGACAAAAAAAGGACACAGAAGGGGAGTAAAACTCACGGCGGTCATAACTGGTCATAGAGTGCCAGAAGGACTTGAAGGCATCTCCTAATCTAGAGGCAAGGAAAGATTGTAAGCAAGTGAATAGCAATACCTCCGGCCGCCGGGTTTGCAAGTACTTACGACATGTTGGTAGTAGCGGCGATTGTATATGTTGTGGTCGAGAGTTGATTTGAGAGTGTTTGACAGTAGATCAAGCAAATATGTGCCGTTTGTAAAGGATAGCTCGAGAAGAATGCAAGATGGGAATAACGCAAGATAAAAATAGGTGTCGGAGGGGGGGGACCAAGAGTAGAGCAGCAAAGCTGTAAGAAGACGAGAAGAGATGAAAAGGAGAGCTTTGAAGAAGTATAAAAAAAAGAAGTTAAAGAAAATTCACGTTGAAAAGAATGACAGGAATTGAAGATGAAGATGAATAAGAAAAAGAAAAGAAAAAAAGAATCGGCGTTACAGCGTTTTGTCGTGATAAGGGGAAAGAGTTAATCGGCGGCCATGAAGAAGAAGAAGAAGAAAGAGGAGAGGAAGAGAAAGAAGAGGGAGGAAAAGGAGGAACAAGAAAATAAAGAAAATAAAAAAAAAAGAGGATGAAAAAGGATAAATCGGGAATGGAGCTAGAATGCGGTTGGCAGGTTGATTTTATTTATCAGCAAACAAGCAGAAACCGAGAGGAAAAAAAAAGAAAAAAAGAAAAAGAAAAAGAAAAAAGACGTGCAATAGATATTAGAAGCAGATTTTTTTCCTACATATCAAGCTCATTGAGAATATTATTATGTGTGCCCTATTTGAGGGCTTTATTGTTCATGAAGTAGTTTCCTTCTCTGATACTTCATACGACTTGATTTCAAGATGCTATTTGGTGTCGATGGGCAAAAAGCAGAAAGAGCGGTCGACAACGGGAAGTGGACCAGGCCAGTGTTGTCTACGATTTTCTTCCAGGGTTAGGGGGGGGGAGAGAGTAAGAGACAAAAGGGTTTTGGGGGCTACAATAACGAGACGGAGAGATAAGGAAAGGGCTCTGATGCCTGCAACTAAAGCCACCGATTGCATAGAAGCAAAGTACTCGAAAGAACAAGGCAAATCGTCAGGGTCCTTCTTTTCACCTGTCTGTGCAAGCCCGTGTGCTGGACAAGAAAAGAAAGGATTTTTTAAAAAAAAAAAAAAAAAAAGAATATATTCATAGCACGAAGGAGAGAATGTACAAGCCGTGTTGGGCCTGTGCTGTGGTGTGGTGTGCTGTGGTGTGCTGTGGTGTGCTGTGGTGTGCTGTGGTGTGCTGTGGTGTGCTGTGGTGTGCTGTGGTGTGGTGTGCTGTGCTGTGCTGTGCTGTGCTGTGCTGTGCTGTGCTGTGCTCACCACTTGTGTACCCCATGTTCTGGTGTGCTCGCCCCAGTACAACGTGTACTTGTACTTATGTTCCTATCTTCCTTGTTCTGCGCCGGCTGCTAGGTATGGTATGGTACCAGCCTACCTCGTCTCGGGCCATCGTCTTTCTCTACGTCTGTGCCTTTTTTTCTTTACTGTCTGTGTCTGCCTCCCGGCCCCTTCCACCCCCTGTCAATAATAGAAATAACTTAAGCATAGGCATCAAGGACTGCGCTGTTTCAGTGGCTCCAGCGCTGCTTCAATGCTCCCGCGCCTGTATTTCAGTGCTCTGGCTATCGAGTGCGTCTATATTCGATGCAAAACTTCTATATTTTTGCCTTTATTGGCTGGTATAGGCGGTTCATTGCAGAGCGGCACAGCAAACTAGTGCACGCACACGTACTTGCGCATATGTAAAGAGGTTCTGTAATTAGCAGTCCCTCTTTATTCCTTTTGTTTTTCGCTCTCTCTCCTTGTTCCTCATCTGCAACGAGAACAGACAGGCACAGCACGACATAAGCCCGAGTCAAGTATTAACTCACTAGTACCAGTGCGGGCTCGCCATATCTGCCTCCCCGTCTATCTACCCGATCGCAAGCCTAATCCCCAAACCACAATACGAGAAGAACGGGTCATCACACAACGCAAACCACCTGCTCAGCCTGTGTCTGCTTGGCTGGCAGAACAAACAAAGCCCTACTGGACTAGCCCAGGCCCATCCTGCTGTCAGCTAAACAAAAAATACACTAGGCCAAAAGGCAGAGAGAAAGAGAGGGAGGCAAAAGCGGTGTCAGCACCAAAATTTCAAAGGCGGCCCCCCCCCCCCTAAACCGCCCCCATGTAGCTCGGGCTAGCCCAGTATGGCATAGGCATGGGGTCTAGCCTAGGTTAGCCCCAGTACCGGCTCTTTCTACAGCTTATACTCGCTTCCCAGGGCCCGCAATAAGGGGCCTATAACACAGCGCGCATCATTTTCTTAGGTACTATAGAATGCACCACCCTCACATCACCCCGAACCTCTCCTTTGATGGGGAATATTGTGGCGCTGGCGTAGTCTAGCTACCATTTGTGCACCGACAGCCATAGCTTGTTCTCGCTCGCGCCCTCGTGCCCTCATTGGATTCTCAGTCAGTGGCGTTCCCAGTAAGCAAGCCTTTGTTAGCGTTGTGTGAAAGAGACCTTAGTCAGGGGACGGATAGTGGCTATTGTGATGGGGATGGAGCCAAACCCTAACTCGGGCCCCTCTTACATGGCCAATGTAAGCACAACAACCCCGAATCGTACAGAGCCGCCTCGCGCGCTGCGATATCCCCTTGCAGCATGGGATACCAACCCAACGCAAACAAGCAGTCGAATCAACAAGATGCTTGGCAAAAGGGGGAGGGGAGCACAAGAGCCATCCAGACGAAGAACAGCCCCGTGTACTAGCTAGGTACTTCAGCCCGCTACACAACTCCTGCATGTCAGTGGAGTCTTTGTTGTCTCCCTCCTCCTTCTCCTCCCTCGCTTTTCTCTGTGTGCTTGTTGAACCCGATGAAGCCGCTTCTTCTCCCTTTCAAGTCTCTGTCTCTGGCAGTTCCGGGCTGTAGGATTAAATGAGCCGTGGAAAGAGGGTTGCTGGCTAGCTGACCAAGCATGGCTGGCTGTCTTTCACCATGTATGTGTGCCATTTTGTGAGATGTAGGGCTTCTCTTCTCAGGATTATAGTGAGTACATAATTCGACATGTCGCGGCAATGAAGCCTGACTTGGGGCCTTTTGTTCTTTTCTTTTCTTTTCTTTACATCTGCAGGTACAGCTGGTCGATCAGCCACAATCACAGTCGAAGGTCCGAGGAAAAGAGAAGAGGGGAAAGAGAAAAAAACAAGAGGAAATAGAAGTCTATGGTCGTAGACCAATTAGAGTAAACGGCTTCTGGAAGTAACAGCGACTGTTGCACTGTATTATGTCTGTGTGCCATCCCAAGTGCTTCAGCCACTGCTCACCCCCTCTATTCTTTTCCACTCCAAATTGTATCAACCAAGGCTTTCCTTCATCGTCTGTGTCTTTCTTTGTGCTTTGTGTGAATCCTACGTCTACTTGCTTGACAGCCCCTAGACTGAGTCTGGGCTGTTGTTCTCCGTCCTGCATACAGCCCTGCCTCCATATGCATAAAGGAAACACACGCATGTATGTCTGCGCATATAGACGTGTATACATGTATCTGTGTATCTGTGTATCTGTGTATCTGTGTATATGTGTATATAAATATATACATGGTCGTAAATACGTACATGGCCATAGTCACATAAATACACCAACGGGTACTGTTGCACGCCATGCTCTCGACGTACGAGTCGCCCTTTGCTAGCAGCGCTTGGCATGAACAGAACGGAGAGGAACAGCCTGGCTGTTTTGTGGCCTACTGCCTACCCTGCATGATTGACTTAAAGCAAGGCCCAGATCAATCCTCAGCATACACAGTCCAAGACAAAACAGTACGTAGAGCAAGAAATACACACCACTCTCCCATCCGTCCCACACACACACGCACACGTATGACCTCCCCCGTCCTGAAACAATAGACCTACCTCTCCCCAGCCAAGTCCAGTTTATTTGTTTATTGCTTTCCTCTCGCCTGCTCACATGCCTGATGCCTTATTTGGCTGGTTCTTCCTTCTTGCCCTTACGGCTGCTTGTTTTCTCCTCTCAATCCGGCCTTTGTTTTTGGCCGTGTCTTGCTTCTAACCTATGTGCATGACCTGCAGCCCAAGTGCACATCAGAGATACATATGACATGTATACATCAACGTCAGCATCAGCAGCATCCCTCTTTGCCCATTAATCGCTTGCTTTTTCTCGCTTATATTGCCTGCTAATTCCATTCCATCTTCTTGCTCGGGCCTGATGCTTCCTGCTCACTGTCGTCTGTTTCACTAGCTGGTCTCTTTGTCCTCGCCACACGTCAACGTTGCTTACATATATATATATATATATATATATATATATATATATATGTACGTCCCTCTCTTTCTCTCCTTCTATCCCCTCTCCCTCCCTATATTTCCCTTGGTCTCCGATGCTCTGCCCTGCCCCCAACCCCAGACAGAGTCTAGTCCATTCCAACACTGGCTCCCTTGGACCTTCCTCATCGCCCTTCTCACAAGCCCTCTATTTATCGAATAATTTCTCTCCCCGCAGCCTCCGTCCATTGCAAAACTAAGACCAAGAGTAAGACCAAATCTTGTTTTTACTACAGTGCATAGTTAAACAAAACATAGACTTGTATAGACAAGACTGTTAACACCACTTGGCAACATCAATATCAAACACTAAACAAAAAGTCCTTATAGCTAGGCAAACTACTAAAAAAAGAAACAGAAAATAAAAACAGAAAAAGCTCTATACCCAATATCCCAAAAAAAAAAAAATGTGTGTATGCGTGCATAGTAGCCTGCCTGCTTTCACACGGCTATCCGCTTACAAGTCCCGTCTCCACGATGCTCCTTTTACAGCCCCAATATCAACACATATCCCTTTTATTATCCCCCCCTGCTCTTTAACCCACCCACTTGCGAGCACTCTTGAACATTCTCACCCACGGACCAAACTCGCCCCACTCCTCCACTTGCTCCCGCGGGACATACGAGCCAACATCGGCCATAATCGTGCGTTCGGGGTGGGGCATGAGAGCCAACACCCTTCCATTCCTACTGCGTACACCAGCAATGCCGCCAGGGCTGCCATTAGGGTTAGCTGGGTAGTTCTCAGGACCTGCCTGCTGCAGACGACCGTCAACATAGCGCAGGGGTACTAGACCCTCAGTGTCAAGTACGTTCAGATCAGCGTCCTTCTTGAATGCCGCGCGACCCTCGCCGTGTGACACCACGATCGGTAGTGCCGATCCATTCATGCCGTGGAAAAATACGGAAGGCGCATGGCCTGCACGCTCTGCCACAGAATCGTCGATCCTGACCATGGCCACACGGCCTTCAAACTGCCGAGACAGGTTGTCCGTAAATGTGGGCCAGCCTTGTGAGCCTGGAATCAGCTCCTGTAGACGTGTAATCATCTGACAGCCGTTGCACACACCCAGGGCAAAAGTGTCTGCTCGTTTGAAGAAGGCCTCGAATTCTGACCGAGCACCTTTATGTTCGAGGATCGATTGTGCCCAGCCGACGCCAGCACCAAAGACATCACCGTACGAGAAACCACCGCCGGCAGCAAGGCCGACAAAGTCAGTCAATGTGCGGCCGCCCAAAATATCGCTCATGTGCACATCAATTGGGTCAAATCCGGCAGCCTTGAAGGCAAAAGCCATCTCGGCGTGGCTGTTGACACCAACCTCACGTAGAATAGCCACTCGCGGAGCCTTCATCACCAAGCTGCTTAGCGAAGCAGTCAGCGGCATGATGTTCTCGGCTGGCTTGTAGGTCAAGTTGAACGACAGACCGGGATCTGCCGAGTCTAAAATCGAAGCATACTCGGCCTCAGCACAGGCTGCATTGTCACGCTCACGCTGCATAGCGTACGAAGTGCGGGCCCACCACTGCTGCATTTGGCCACGATCCAGATCAACAATAGGTGCATCAGCATAACGGATGGTCAATGACTGCTGTGACTTGGGTTTGACAACACCAAACACCTTGATTAGTCCGGCAGGGGGGCCGCACGTAGCAAAGCAACGCTTGAAGTTTATTTCGTCCTTCTTGCGCACTTGGAAGACAGCACCCAGCTCTTCATTGAACAAAGAATCCAGCATGTCTTTGGGACTGGGCGACTTGGAAATATGTTGCATCATAATATCAACACCACAGCGCCCGGCAAACATCATCTCAGCAATCGTGGCCAGAAGACCACCGTCTGAGCGATCATGGTAAGCCAGCACAATACCGCTCTTATGTAGCTGCTGGATAGCATCAAAGAAATCGACAAGGAGGTCGGCACTGCGGACATCAGGCACGTCGTTACCAACCTGACCAAATGCTTGGGCTAGGGCCGAACCACCAAGAGCCCTGTAGCCCTCAGCAAGGTCTACATACAGCAAGATAGTCTCACCAACATCCTCGACCCGGCGTAGCTGTGGAGTCCAGGTCAGGCGAACATCCTCGACAACACTGACAGCAGTGATGATGACGGACATGGGTGCAGTAACGCTCTTGGACTCGCCAGTCTCTTTGTCCTTCCACGAAGACTTCATCGAGGTAGAGTCCTTGCCAACAGGAATGGAAAGGCCCAACTTAGGACAGAGCTCCATGCCAATAGCGTTGACAGCTTCGTACAGACCAGCACCCTCACCAGGATGGTTGACAGCAGCCATCCAGTTGGCTGACAGCTTGACTCGCTCCAGGCCGTTAATTAGGTCGGCAGCGGCCAAATTGGTTAATGACTCGGCAACAGCCATGCGAGCCGAGGCAGCAGGAGAAACCAGAGCCAGAGGGGGGCGTTCGCCCATGGCCATAGCCTCACCATTGCGAGTATTCGCGCCAATTTGATATGAAACGGCCGTCACAGCGCAGTCGGCAACGGGGGTCTGCCAAGGACCAACCATCTGGTCGCGCACTGACAAACCACCAACGGTGCGGTCACCAATAGTAATAAGGAACGACTTGGATCCAACTGAAGGCATGCGCAGGACACGCTCGGTCGCTACTGTAATATAATCAGATAAGGATGCCTTTTCACCGGCAACCTTTTGAATGCTGGCCACAGCATCAAAAGCAGACAGGGTGGGCTTGCGGCTCTCAACAACCCGCTCCAGACGGCGGCCCTCGGGGAACAGGGCAGACATGGGGAGATCGATAGGAAGAGGCTGCTCTTTGGAGTCGCGATCACTCAAAATAAGTTTAGAGTCACCATTGGAATTCCTGGGCAATACGACACCAACATCGGAGTAGGGGCATCGCTCACGGCCTATAATGGAAGAAGGGTTGTATTAGTACTGGGATAGGAGCATGTAAGATAGGGAAAAACGCTGATGACTTACGGCAGATGCTGATGAAGCGGTTCAAGCCCTCCTTGTTGACTAGTAGCACGTAGCGCTCTTGGGCCTCATTGCACCAAATTTGAAGAGGACTCAGGCTTCCATCGGCACTGTGAATCTGGCGCAGCTCAAAGCTACCACCGAAGCCAGCATCCTTGACTAGCTCAGGAAGGGCGTTTGACAGACCACCAGCACCAACATCGTGGATCATGGAAATAGGGTTCTCGTCACCGAGAGATACGCAGGCATCAATAACCATCTGGGCGCGGCGCTCCATCTCAGGGTTACCGCGCTGCACACTGGCAAAGTCCAGCTCAGCGGTCTCTTCAGCTGAAGCCGAGGACGAGGCAGCGCCACCACCAAGACCAATCAGCATAGCAGGGCCACCCAGGACAATAGCATGAGCACCTTCAGTGACATCGCCCTCCTTCTTGAGGGCATGCTGCGGACGGACCGTGCCAACTCCACCGGCAATCATAATGGGCTTGTGGTAACCACGCCACTCAGGAGAATCGCCGCTACCGACATTCGTTAGTAGAGTGCGGAAGCAACCTGTCAGGCAGGGGCGACCAAATTCATTATTGAAACGAGCACTACCAATGGGGGCCTCCATCATAATGTCATAGCTGCTAGCAAAGTGGGACGGACGACCGAGGTCAACCTCCCATGGACTGGACTCATCAGGAATGAGCAGATCAGATACCCAGAAGCCGGCAAGACCAGCCTTGGGCTTTGAGCCGCGGCCAACAGCACCCTCGTCGCGAATCTCACCACCAGAGCCGGTGGCAGCACCGGGGAAGGGGGAGATAGCAGTGGGGTGGTTGTGGGTCTCAACCTTGGCTAGAATATGGACAACCTCCTTGGACAGCTTCCAGCTACCAGTAGAGTAGTCAGGGGCCCAGAAAGAAGCGGTTTCGCCCTCAAGCACAGCGGCGTTGTCACTGTAGGCAGAAACCGTAAACTGAGGGTTTTTCTTATGGGTGTTGCGGATCATGCCAAACAGAGTATTGGGCATTTTGACACCGTCAACGGTCCAGCTAGCATTGAACTGCTTGTGGCGGCAATGCTCAGAGTTGACCTGAGCAAACATGAATAGCTCAACATCGTGGGGAGAGCGGCCAAGCTTGGTAAACACCTCGACCAGATAGGCCATCTCAGACTCATCTAGAGCTAGGCCACACTCCTTGTTGTAGGCGCGCAAAGTATCAAGCGGGCTGGTTTCCTTGCCAAAAATATTGACAATCTCCAGTGGGAAGCGTTTGCCTTCAACAAACATAGCCTCCAGATCGGGAGTTACTGAGTCAAAGGTCTCAGTCATGCGATCATGCAGGATATCCTTAAAGGCGATATCAGAGGAAGCAATATCGGACTCGAAGGTGATAGTGACGGCGCGACCACGCTCAATGCGATGCAGATGGTCGGTCAGGCCACAGACATGAGAGATGCTAGTACCCTTGGAGCTCCAGGGTGAGATGTTGCGGGGGGTGATGAAGAAGGTCTTAGAGGCGGCTGTTTGGGTGAAGTCGAGGAGCCCATTCTGGGATGGCAGTTCAAGCCACTTGACGAGTTTAGACTGGACCTCAGAGACAGAGGCACTAGAATTAGCCTTAAGATGCACATAGTACATCCAAACAGCCTCGACCTTAACCACACTAGAAGATAGACCAGCAGTTTTGTTGATGCGGGCCTTGATCTCTTCGGCCTGGCTAACAGTCAGGGCAGAGCCTCCAACTAGGGTAAGGAAATCCATGGTTAAAGAAGGAGGAGAAAGAAGTAGCGAGAAAGAAACGTGAGGTATGTAGTTTTGCGTCTAATGACGGGATTGGGCGTATCTCGGGACAGACGAACCGAGTCTCGAAGGTTTAACCGACCCTCTTGGACGAACTGTATCAACCTGCGGCTTCTCTTGATTTTTCTCGTGATCACTGGAGGGACCTCAAGAAGAAGACACGCCAGAGAACGACGGGAAAAGGCGAAAGATTGGTTGATGACGACGGCGATGATGAATGCAGACAAGACAGACACTACTTTCACGTAGAAGAAAAAAAAAAGAGGAGGAAGAAAAAAAAAGAGAGAATAGGATTTTAACATTTTTTATTTTTTATTTTTGAAACTAAAAAACAACTCCAATCAGAGACGATGAAAGAAGCGGAAGGCAACTGCCCTCCATGAGAACTTAGCGGGGTTTAATTTTTTCTACCTTGACTTGATTACAATGTACCGAGTAATACTTGGTTTGTCTCCGTTGTCAAGAGCACAGATAGCATTGTATGTGTCAGCTTGCAGGGCCAAAAGCTGTGTGGCCATCAGTAGAAACATTGAATACCGGCTAGCCGGTGGCTTGTCTTGACGGGCTTCAGGAAACAGCGGCATATTAAATAAAGATCTTGCGTGCAAGTGAATAATAGAGGATTCGATTACGATAAGATGCTACCCCGCCATATAGTTCACGTGACTGTTTTTGGAAACCCTAACTATACCCTAGCTACATGGTCGCTCCCCTGGATTTTGGCCGCTGCTTAGTCCGGTCTAAGCTTCTTTACCTCCGGCTTATGTGACGAAGTCTGATCTAACCTTGGTTCATCTTTCAACTTCCTCAACCCGTGGACATCACGAGAAGTTGTCTATTGGCTTGGCTCTTTGTATTTCTCTATTTTCTTCCAGTCGCTCATTTCATCTACTTGCTTTTATTTATTCTTACTGATTATCTTTTTTCCCCCTTCTACTGTATTTACTCTTCTCGTCGTGCAGCCCGAGCCCCCTGATTCGCAACGTCCACGTACATATATATACCCGGCTCGCAGTCTTTCTGTCGGCGCTTGTCCTGTCTCACGCCCATCGACAACCAATTGCCGTGGCAGGTAATAACGCTGTTTATATTCTTGTTCGTGTACGACTTATTATAGCTCTGCGCGTTCTGATGCTGCAACTCTAGTGACAATGCACAAAGACAAAACCCCGACTAACGACACCGACCCTTCTCTCGCATAGTTATCATCTGCCAGCATTGTTACTCTGTTTTGCCCCCGTTCTCTTCGCCATCATGACCTTCATCACTACCCTCTCGGCTTGGCTGACGCCTATATTCATCGTCATGTCGCCTATCCTCTCATACAGCGACCAGGCGCTCTCCATGCATCGCAACAAGTCCAGTGCCGGCTTCTCACTGGATATCCCGCTTATTATGCTATTGGCCTCAATACTAAAATGCTTCTACTGGCTCGGCTCACACTTCGATATCAGCCTGCTGCTCCAGGCCATCCTCATGATTATCATGCAGGTGATCCTGCTCAAGATTGCCCTGGATAACCGGCCCACCTCCAAAGCCGACAGTGCCGTACCTTTTGCGGGTGTACAGGAAAAGGGGCTTCTTTCTGCGCCGCGGCCATATGAATTTTGGCAATGGCGATCATCCAAGCCGTAGGTGATCGATCCTCCCAAGAATCCAAGAGCTCTTTCTTTCTAATGCCCCCAACGTCCTGTGGCCTAGTCACTAATGCTACTCATTTTCCTTTAGATACTGGTCGTTCCTTCTGTACTTTTCCGGCGCTCTCATTGTTCTTCATATTCTCCTCTCCACCACGCCCGTCTATGCATCATACTCGGATATGCTTGGCGTTGTTGGGCTCGGCATCGAGGCCATTCTACCGCTGCCGCAGATCATGGCTAATACCGAGGCGCGGTCGTGCAAAGGCTTTCGACTATCGGTGCTGGCAAACTGGCTCGCAGGTGACGCGATGAAACTATTCTGGTTCTTCACAGCATCCTCGACTATCCCACTGACGTTCAAACTCTGCGGCATCTTTCAGTCCTGCTGCGATGCGTTTCTAGGCGTGCAGTACTGTTTCTATGGTGATGGCGAGGCGCAAGGCGATTTTGCACTGCAGCCTGTGGCAACGGTCGAGAAGCTGACGTAATAAACTGCTAGACACATAGACAGATAGACTTGCTTTTCTTATGCCTGTACGTGTGCTAATGGCTAGCTGTGTTGGGTTTTTGCCGACATCAGGGCCATGGTTTTTAGGGTTGGGAAATGTATGGGAATTTTAATGTTCACGTGATACTTAATGCCACAATACCAGTATTTTTTCAGACCAAATGCAAGCTTACTTGCTACGTGAGGATGCATTTAGCTCCCCTAGGACTTTAGCCTTTGCTCTACTATAAGCCCCGGCTAGGCGTCACAACTAGGTCGTGATTTTCTTCTATTCCCTGACAAGTTTCTGCTCTGAAAAAAGGGCGCCCTTTCTTAATAGTTCAAACTATCACGGCATGTCGGCGATGCCTCTTCTCGCCGCGCAATCTAGATTTACTTCTACTCATCGCATCTCATTACTTCAGCGTTCTTCTTCTTTCTCTACATTGCCTTTGACTTCGTATTTGCCCGCGATTCTTTCTAACCAATCACAACAAGGGACCGCCCTCTACCAAATCCCAGTCACAAACCCTAAACGTAGTGCCTTCCAACGTCACTACTCAGTTCAACCACGCCTTGAGATGGACATGGCAGACGATGCTGGACTCAAAGATCAAGGATCCTTGTCGTTTACGGTACACCCAGTAACACGCTTCGCTGGCGTCAGTGAATCTGTTCGACGGCCAAAGGTAGGTAGATACTCCGCCAATTTTGCCCATCATTACCCTGTAGACTGACTATCTTGCCGTCTAGGAGTTTACGTGCTTTAGCTACGATGAAAACCACGAGTTCCACCATGACGACTCTAGCATTCGGTGGTATTACCCTGCTGAAGTGGGTACTAACCTCTCGGCTGGCTTCGAATCATTCATCAAGCATGACGACTCACAGGACGAGCACCTAGTGTCTCTGCTGAGAGCTATCAAGGGCCATGAGGAAAAAACTGGCGAGAAGATCGACTCTCAGTTTGTTACATGGCGTGGTATGATGACTAAGGTCAGCAGCAATTGCTTTTATATCCCGACTTCGTAAGGCAGGGGAGAGGCACTAGCAGTAGCACATATACGAGCTAACTAAATACTGGCACTGATAGATCATGGCTGCGCCTTTTGAATGGCGAGACGGCTTTGAAATGAATGCCACATTACACGATGTAAGCTTCCTCTGGCAACCATACCGCTGCGCGAGGGAAATTAGAGCCTTGCTAACTTCCTCTTAGGGCTGCATGTACGTCATCTCCGGCCAACTCATGATTGGGATTTCTAACACCTCCGCAGCTTTATTGAGGAAAATGCAGGTTATAAAGCAGCTTCACATGCAAATTCATTCCAACAGCAACGACGTAGTCGCATTCCGCCCGAAGTCATGACGTATTGGGGTACGCCTACACATCCGACTCTTGATCATAATGTCTACGTGGTCTAACATCAAGCCACGCACACTAGGGTACAAATTTGAGACACTGTCTACTCTCGCACAGCCGTGGGGCGCCATGTCTCGCTTGGAAATCGAAAACCGGCCACACGAACTAGTCAACAACAAAGCGCAATACTGCTCGGTCGTGCGTACAGGGATCGGTGGCTCATCACTCTGTCTTGGTGGTGAAGTTGATGCCATCTGGGATTCAAAGCCGAAAACACCTGGCGCACCCATCAACTGGGTCGAACTAAAGACCAGCAAGACGCCGCGGTCTCCGCGCGATCATGAGGTGTTCCACGAGAAACTGATGAAGTTCTGGATTCAGAGCTTTCTGCTTGGCGTGCCACGTATCGTCGTTGGCTTTCGCTCACCCGATGGTATTCTTGAGAGCATTGAGGAGCTCGAGACTGAGCGTATTCCGCAGATTGCAGCCCAGGGCGAGCGTGCACGCTGGAACGCGAATATATGCGTCAACTTTGCTGCAGCCTTTCTCGAGTGTGAGTCACCTTGTTGTGTCTCCGGTCCCTCTACAGACTAGCAGACTAGCACACTGTAGCCCCCCTCTGGTATGAATGGTGTACAATGTGAAACGACTGCTGACCATCCTTGTCTCTAGGGCTCAAGAAAACTGTCACTGACGAGGGAGTCTGGCGCATAGCGCGCAGAGCTGGCGAAGAAAAGATCACAGTGACCCGTATTGAATCTCAGGGCTACGGCGAGATCATCAGCGAGGAGTTTCTGAACTGGCGAATCAAAATGATGGTCAATCAGACCGCGGGACCAGTCCCCGAAGAGACTTGACCCGGAAGATATGGACGGCGACACAGAAGCACCAATGGCACAGTAATAGCATACATGCGCACATACACAATAATACAGCCAGCATTGAATGTGCATTATCTCTATGCTAATTTCTTCAATCAATCAACCACGTAAAAAAAGGGGGAGAAGCCAAGAGCAAAAAGGAAGGAAATCTCGCCAAGTTAGTTCCCTTATTAACCAATGAAGTGTAATGAAGATGCTACCCCAAAACAGACAAGTCTTAACAGCCATACCGCCATACAAAAATAGAAGAACCAAAAGAAAAGTGCGTAGAGAGAGGGGAAATACAAAAGAGAGACCTCATGCGTGCGTGAGCATATAAGAGTAAAATCTAATAGAGTAAAATAAGAAATACCATGACGGGCCGCTCTGTTGCGTGGGATGGACAGGTACATATGGGCTCATGGGACCAGAAACAAGAGATGTAAAGAAAAGAAAAAAAAGTCGAAAGCCTGAAATAAACCCAGCTAGTTTTCCGGGTGGCTCATACATCTGGCCACCGCATACGTAACCCATCCACCCATCGGCTATACAGCACCTCTGACAGTTGATTGCAATGCTCCATGCCTGGTACAACTTGACGACCGGGATATTTGAGTTCCAGCACATTCTTCTCCTTTTCGCGCCAGACGACGCTCCCCGTGCTACTATTGCCACCAGTGTCGCTAGGCTGGGAACGCGAGGCTTGCGTATGCTGCACATTGCGCATTTGTGCGTTGTGACTGTTATTTTTGCCGCCGCCGATACTACTGCTGTCGTTTGATGCAGACGATGGCTTGGGTGTTGTGTATCTTTGTGCCTGCGTCATATCCAATGTGTTGTACATAGAAGATGCCGGCGGCATGCCATTTCGTATTATCACGGTGCCTTGTGGCGTATCAGCAGCTGGGTGTTTGACTGAAGCTGAGGTTGGAGTTGGGGTAGAAGACGCAAAGTTTGAGATCCCGGCAGGCTGAAGGAAGGCAGCATTGAGCTTGGTGTCCTGCGACATTGATGTGGCTACATTTCGCATGAAATGGTACACGCCCTCGGGGTCTATGGCATCAAGATACGATAGGGCGTCAGACAGTTTAGCTAGGGCTTCGCGTTTAGCTAACGTTGATGTCTGTGCATGGAGCTCAACTAGCGAAGGATCTAAGGCCTTATCAAATAAGCGGCGTCCAAGAACTGCTTCTTTGCTTGTCAACTCAGGAGGTGCAGTATAGCTTGAGTTGCCATCATCATCAGTTTCCTGCTGTATTGGTGGATCTAGAGACCCAGTTTGTTGTTTTTGGCTCACAAAAGATGCATCAGATGGAACACGACGAAACAAACGCATAGTTGATCCCGAGTTTCCAAATGATAGATCGGGTTGTAGAGGCTTTTTGGGAAGGTGTCTAACAGAGCCCATTCCATTCTCTATCACACCAGAAACATTGCGAATGCGTCTTACAGATCCCATAGCAGCAGAAGGAGTCCGTCTCATGGTTGAGCGACGAACAGTTCCGCTCATCGACAATGGCTGCAAAGATGCATCGTTAATTTCCAGCTGTCGGAATGCTTCCTCCGTAGAGAGTATACTGCTGTCCATCGGTGTGCGAGACACACTGTCCACTCTACTAGGCGGTCCAACCATGGACGCTGGGAGCGCGGTTGATTTTACAGTATCGAACACCCATTCGTCGTGGATGTCTTTGGGCGATAAGACTTGGAGGGTCTCTTGGTAAAATGCAGGGTGAGACCGCCGACTCTCCCTAGAAGTCATGTACATCCGACGGCGCTCAATAAGATCCTGCAAAGCCTCAATCTTTCCTGCATTGCGAATAAAGCGATGGCGTAGGAGTTCCTTGGCCGACGGTCTTTTGTCTCCCTCTTTATTCAAACACTGGGAAATAAAGTCCCTGAACTCACGGGAAAAATCACCCTCTAGTTTAGGCGGGGGGTTCTTAGGAATGTGAAAGAGGACCTTCATAGGATGGATGTGAGCCAGAGGCGGCTCCCCATTGGCCATTTCAATGGCAGTGATACCCAGTGACCAGATATCAGCCTTGTAACTATACCCATCTTGCTTAATGACTTCGGGGGCCATCCAGAACGGGGTACCGACAAATGTGTTTCGTTGGGATTTGATGTTGGTCAGTTGCGCAGCAACACCAAAGTCAGCCAACTTGACCTTGCCTTTGTCAGACAACAGCACATTGGCAGCTTTGATATCGCGGTGAATTTTGCCTTCTGAGTGGAGGTAATCGAGGCCACGGAGCAGCTCGCGGCAAATGATTGCAATATATGATTCAGGGAACACTCCGGCTTTCAACTGGTGGGTGCGTCAGTTATATGTGGATTGTCTATGGGGGTAGAGGGTAGAGAGACAGCCTACCAAGTCAAGGCACGAACCACCGCCAAGATATTCCATCACAATCCATAACTTGTGGCCTCGTAGGAAACAGCCTTTGTACTGGGTGACAAACGAGCTTGCGCATGTGCTCAAGACGGCAATTTCGCCCTGGATCTCCTGGATATCATCTTCGCTGGACTCAAGGTCAATCTATACTAGTTGTCAGCAGGATATGAAAGAGGGGATGTAGGTGGGGTGGGGTCGCGTCGGGGTGTACAGATTTGGCTACGTACGTGTTTGATGGCAACTGTTTCACCAGTAGCCTTTTCGATTGCTTTGTACACCACGCCAAAACTGCCTCCTACACAAAAGAAATAACGAGAGAGAAAAATGTTAGTACACGGAATTGTAGGACTACTATACGAGACTAAAGGGAAGTTCAGGGGAAACTCACTGCCCAACTCCTCCAGCATCTCGTAGTGTTTTGCAACATCTTCGCTTGACATCTTACGAGTTTATGCGATTGTCTCGCAGTACAAGCTTGTATCTCTGGCCTTTGTCGTTATCCTGTATGTCGTCGTAATCGTCCGTTCGTCGAGGGAGGGAGGCAGGCTATCGAGTGCGGGGCGTATAAAGAGGAAATTCGGTAGAGACCAAAGCGAAAAGTGATGGAGCAAAAAACAAAGCTAGAATCTCCCTAAAAACAAGGTATGTAAATAGAGATGGGGGAAGTACTAGTGAACTGCTAGCGAGAAATCATGGACATGTGGTATTAGAAGTTTCGATAATAGCGAGACTTTTTGTGTTCGGGTTGGCCTGACCCCAACTTCCGGCGATTGACAGCAATGACAAGATTGAAATCAAGCAGGTGACCAGCACAGCTTGGCAAAAGAAAAATAAAAACGGCTTTAGAGGGGAATCGGGGCAAGACAGGGAGGGGAGAAGGGGTCGTGTATTCAATGGATTCAGGGAGCCGCCCAACCAGCTGGTGTATTTGATGCCCTCTGAGAGTCTCTCGCTTGTCGTTAAAGTTACTTGATGCGTTGCTTCCAGCCTTGTTAATCTGTATAGGGGACAGGGCAACGCAGGCGAATCAAATACGAGAAAATGGAGACGGGTGGTCTTTAATCCAACGTAAGACTTGTTGTAGAAGACAAGGCCAGGACAGCAACGTTAAAGTTAGGCTCAGCTTGAGAACCCGAGAGTGGAGATAGAAGAAGCTCGTGCTCGCGCTCTAGGTTCTGCCATATGACAGAAGTTGAAGTGGATCTTGCTAATGATAGATTGTAAGAGGTTATAAAAAAAAGAGTGTTTCAAGGCTGAGCGATGCCCGTCATAACTATTGATTTGGTGCCTGGCAACTAGAAGAAAGCTCTCTGTGCAAAGATTTCCTGTGATAGCCAAAGGCGGTGAACAGATTTGTATGTGTGACAATACAAGGTAATATCCATGACTGATAAGCTTCAGTTGGGTCATTGTCCCTTAGGGAGGTCCGCTTACAAACAGAGAGCTTTGTTTACATTGCGTCAAATTGTAGCCCAGAGACAAGCACTAGCACAGTTATTAGGGTTAGTAGCACTAGTTGTTGGAATGAGAGACTCAAATAATACATGCTCTTAGCAGGTCATTCTATGTCTCAACAAATTCTGTTTACGATATCAGGAGACAGGAGAGTGACAAGAAACCAAACAGAACATGCTTTGACTGGAATTGTACAGTGAGACCATGGCCATTCTCAATGTGATCGGCAGTGGACAAGGCTGACAAAAGATTTAGGGTTATAATAACAACCCTGTGCTCCCCCTTCTCATGGGCCCTATTATCACGACAATGGGATCTGCGGCCACACTGAACAAGCCCTCAGCCTGGAATTAGAAAAAAAGTTGCGAGCGGCTCTCTGCATCCCCAGAAGCTGCATTAGCGAGCTGTCGCACCTTAGCAACGGGGTATGCAGTGTAGCAACAAAGCAACGGGGCCCTAGACAATGGGTATCAAGACCCTGGGCGGCAAATCACTTGGATGGTAAATGCAGGCAATTCTTTGTGCACTGTATGATATACTACATTGTATGTGCATGCATACAGCACAAAGCACAAAGCACAATGGACGAAGCTTGCCGCTTGTGTTCATGTTGGTGATACATTAGCCCAGCGCCTATTTTCTGCAGCGTGTCAGATTAACCAATACTGGCAGAATTTGGCGTTTAGCGTTTGTTTACATTTGACCAAGCAATGATGTAAAATTTAGGAAAGTGCGGCGAGGCTACCCTAGAAACAAGTGAAAATTTTGACGCAGCCTTGCTCCCCCTCCTTCTCTCCTTCTACTCTTAATATTGCTCCTGCTAGAGACAAGAGGCTTTTTGCACATCTCGGATCACAAGAACATCACAAACACGAGCAACAAAAAACTCCATCACCAAAAAAAGGAAGAAAAAATATGAGCTATGCACGATGTCGTCTGGCTTCCCATGCTTAGACCAACCAAAGCCTAGCCATGGCATGATCCATCCACGCCCACCGCAGGCCCTAATTCAACCCGATCCAGGTTGAGCTAGGTCGAGGACGGCGGCTTCTTTGGCTTCCATACGCTTTCAACTCGTCCTTTTACAGCCCTTCTTCTAGGTCCAGGGTCAGCCTGCGTCTGTCCTCCGGTGAAGCTCAGGGACGACCATGACAAGCCTCGTTTCCATGACAACCCAAGCCCCTCTGTTTGCTGTGCGGTCTGATACTCCCTGTCCTGGGCCCTTACCGGACTTGACTGGGGCCGTCTTTTTACGTGTTGAAACAAGGGCAAACAAACTCCACTGCTTCATTGGGGGAGCTCGGGTCAGCTTGTCTGCTATTTTACTGCTATTTTTCTGCTCGTCGTTACCATGGCATGGGTGGGTTGCTTAGCCCGGGTGTGGTCCAGGAACAGCTTTCTGTCTTTGTTGGTGCTTCTTTTTTCTGACCATAAGTCTCGATCATGGGAACGTTTTTTTCTTCTGGCTAGATTTTTCTGTTTTCCCTCTCTTGGCTATTAGCGATTGTCAGTTGTTGGTATTGGTTTGGATTCTTTCTACTACATCTGCTGCCGGCCTCTCTGCTTTGGTTAGTCGCTCGACACTGTCCAAGTGCAGACTTATCCTCTATAACGCTCGAATTAACTCTGCCCACGTCGCTTCACAAGTTACCCTACTCTTGTTCCTGCCAACAACGACCAATCTTTGCAGGAGCTTAGAATCCCGATTTAACCAACATAGTCTGTCCATCCTACCATCTCGTCTTGGTCTGACTGCATCAGCGTCTCTGCAGCATTGCCTGTCACAACACTTATACACGGCTCAGTACCACCATTTGCAGCCAAGCTGAACTCGTGTCCACGACCATATATACACAAGCTCGTAATATTTCTTTCGGCTTTTAACAACCGAACTACAAACTACAATCATGGCAGCACCTCCTCCATTACCCACCACGTTCCCGTGCTGGTGCCGAGCCGTGTATTCTTGGGGCGGTGAGGTAAGAACAAATGCCTGGATCTAGCTGACAGGAGAGAATATAATAACTCTAACACATGCGAACGTTATAGGGCAAACGAGACCTGGGATTTATGGAGGGTGACTTGATCGAATGTCTGAATGCTGGTGATGGATCATGGTGGACTGGCCGACTATACCGCGACCGTCGAACCGTAGGGTCTTTTCCTTCAAATTTTGTTGAGGTCCTCCCCGAAAGCTTTCGCCCAATGACCCGTTCAGTGAGTCCCTTGCCTGCGAATAACACTCCAGCGCCGGGAGCCACAGGAACCAGCAAAAACAAAAGCTTCCGGAAGCCCTTTGAAGCCTATGCCAAAGCTCCTCATTACACCACTGCAAAGCAGCCTGTCACATACGTTGGTGGCGGCAAAGAACCCCTTGCACCTAAGAAGGAGGCACCACCGCCCAAAACCGTGTCGCTTGCGCGTAAGAATCGCGACTCTGCCCCTAACTCCTCTCCAGCCCAGATGGCAAACCGCATGAACACGACATACGGCAACAACAACGCTAATACGCGACCTACTGGCCGTCATAGCGCAGGGCAATCGTATGGAAACAATAACCGGGCAGTGTCTCCTGCACCACCACCTTTGCAAAGCACATATGTTCCTCGATCTGTATCTCCTGTTATTCATCATCAGGGATATACCCCCTCACCTGTCGCACCGCCATCAAGAGGGTACTCAGGTCATGAAATTCCACAAGCGTCGCATGGATACGTCTCTCGAGAAGCCTCTCCGGCCGTTCAAGGCTACCACAACCGCAGCCAAAGCCAGTACATGTCCCAGGGCAACTCGGCGCAGCCCCATGGCACGCAAAACTCAGCTTCTCCTGGACCTGGGATGCAGAGCCAACAGTCGTACTATCGCGGCTCCTCGCCTGCTCCTCCTGCGTCACAACAGCAAATGGTTCCCTATAACAGCCGACGCTCCGTGTCTCCGGCCCCTCCGCAACAGAATTACATGTCCCGGTCTCATTCTCCTGCGCCATTTTCGCAGTATGACCAGCGCAATATGCGCAGGTCAGTGTCTCCTGCTCCTACACAGGCCTACCATAGCAATGGTATGCAAAGGTCGGCTTCTCCGGTACCCCCTCATGGTTATTATGGAGGGGGCATGCAAGGATCAGTCTCTCCAGCACCATCGCACCAAAAGTATCGCAATAACAGCATCCAAGGCTCCGTCTCAGGATCATATAACGACCCGTATTATGGGAACAACATGCAAAGATCGGCGTCTCCTGCACCTCTGCAAAACTACTACGGTGATGGCATGAGGCAATCTGTTTCCCCAGCCCCACCACACCCGCAGTACCACAAAAACATGCAACAACCTCCATCTCCTGCGCCTCCGCCGTCGCAGTACTACAACAATGGCAACATGCATCGGTCTAGGTCTCCTGCGCCTTTTACCCCTGATTACGCCATGGATCGCCCGGGCGGCCAATACATGCCAGAAAGCCGTGGTGTTTCTCCTGGGCCGAACAATTACAATACCTACTCTCGTGCAGCATCACCGGCTCCTCTTAATTCCTACTCTCAACAAAATGATCAGTATCGTCGAGCGGCTTCTCCGGCACCTCTTCGTCAAAACTCATATGATCAACGCTCTATTTCGCCGGCACCTCCTCCACCCAGTCACCAAAACACGTACATGCCTCAATCACCATCCCCTGCTGCTTCGCCGTCACGCGACCTTTCATACCAAAATGACCAGAGGTTCCGCCCTTACTCGCCGCAGCCACCTATACATGGTCAACAGCAACTGCAGTCCTCTCATGATGCGAGTGGAGGGCCACCACCCCCACCACCTCCTCACCGACACGTGGCTCGTCAAGGCTCTGCTACGTCGTACATGGGAGGGAGCGATGTTTCGAGGCAAGTGTCCAACACATCTAATATGGCACCAAATATCTCTAGACAGGGCTCTCAGGCATCTTATGATCGTTCCATTGTTAATCAGATCTCACGCAACGGATCTCAAACATCGTGCATGGATCACCAGTCATCGCGCTCAAACGGCCCCCCTCTTTCTAGTGGCCGCTTCCGAGCATACTCAGCTGTTTCTGCATCAGCACCTCAGGGACAGAACCGGTTTCAACCCCAAACGCCCCGCTCCACGTCTCCTATGCCTCCTCCAAATATGACGCCATCTCCTTTACGGGAAGCCATGGATGATGTTATGGAACAGCTGGAAACTCTGCGAATGTCCCGTGTAATGGATGGTGCAGATCCAGAAGCTCACTGGTCGCCTGATTCATTGGAAATGGTATCCCGCCAGAGCAGGAAGAACTCAAACGCGCGTCCTCAGACTGCCATGGGACTCTCGGCTCAGGATTCAGGCTACGAAACATGGAGTGCAGGTTCCTCACAGGCAGCTTCCCAGGCAGTCTCCCAGACAGTCTCCCAGACAGCCCCCCAGAACGATAAGCCAGTGGAGAAGAGCCCTTTGCCTGAGCTTAGTAGCTATGTCGAGAGGATGGAAAAGAGTCTAGAACAGATGCATCAGCAGACTGCTCGCTCAGAAGAGCCGCCACAGCCGCCGCAGCCTTTAAAAAAGACGCACACTTTTGATAGTGTTCAACCTCCTACTAGCACTTCGCAGGAGGGCAGCGTGACTCCCTCTACGCCGTCTCGAAAAATACGTGCTCGCAAGTCTGCCTATGACATTCTAAACCGAACCTTCACTACAAAGACTACTGCCACGAATGCATCCTCCACTACTCAAAGCACTGCGACAACCTCGACAACTACTAGTGATCGCAGTTTGATGAGCGGTGCCTCTGCTGGTGCTCTCAGTGCTACTAGCGCTGGAAGCTTCGAAAGACATCGCGGTAGAGCGCAGAGTGCATTGGGTGTTCACGAAACTGATACCGAGAGACCAGATTCGCCCTTTACTGGCGTTACATACCATAGTAGTCACGCGTCAAATGCATCACCTACTAGACCACAGTCCCAGCTGGCGTGGCAAGATGAAGCACCCGGTCTTGGTGGCCTTGTGCAACCAAAGACCCCAAAGCGTAGCATCTTCAAGAAGCTTCTAGATTCTGCAAAGACTGGAGTTGCTAGTGGACGTAGCAGTATTGCATTCACCGGTGGTGACAAAAGCTCGCCAACCCGTAGTTCACCTCTCCGTGGCTCTGCAGCTTCTCGCGGACTACACACTTCTGCTGGGAACACTGCAAACTCAGGAGGCTCCTCTTTGGCCTTTGGCAACCGTAATAGTCCGTTTAGTCGGGACGCTGCGCGCGATATGGGAGCTAACAAGAGCGTTGACTGGGTACAGGTTCGACGAGATGTCAACCGGTCCAACTCGCTGAGCCGCATCGAGCGTAACGAGCGGATGGATCGTGCTCGCATGTTGGACTACCCTGCTATTAATGCTGTTGATGAACTTTACTCCAGTATGCACGGAGATGAGGGTGCTGACGGTAACCCTGTGCAGAATCCCATCAACGTCCCAACTCTGAATTTGAATCTCGTGGACAAGAATTCTCGCTTCCTGGCCAACATCCCTTCTTCTGCAGACGCTGCTCAGATTGCCACTGGGTATGTTTGCCGGCCGTACCGCAGCGATGTTCAGAAGCTTAGAGCCATCTTCACGTGGGTTTCCGAAAAGATATGCTGGGAAGAAGCTTTTGAAGGTGCTGTAGATACTCGCCGTACCCTCGAGACTAAGCGTGGGTGCTCCGAGGAGTATGCTACATTGGTCTTACAGATGTGCCAAGCAGTTGGTATCGAGTGTGAACTTGTACATGGATACCTCAAGACCCCCGGCGAGGGCCTTGACGCCGGAAACTTGCCACGGTCAAATCACTGGTGGAACGCTGTGGTTATGGATGGTGAATGGCGTATGATGGACACATGCTTGGCTAGTCCTTCAAATCCAAGTCGCGCAAAATACTCAAGTGTTGGCAGCTCCTCTGCAGATTTCTTCTGGTTCTTGACACCACCGAGTGAAATCTGTTGGACACATATTCCTGAACATCACGGACACCAGCATTTCTGCCAACCTGTCGCTCATGACGTTTTATTTAATCTTCCAACTGTCTGCCCTCCATTTTTCCGTAGTGGCATCGAAATGGTAGACTACAACTCTTCTGTTGGCCGGATTCAGGGCATGGAAATGGTTCAGCTCAAGGTCAACGTGCCGAGCGATATTGAGCTTGCTGCCGAAGTCGAAGTGAGCGGCTTTAGCCGTGACAATGACGGTGATATGTTTGAAAACGGCGAGATTGTACATAAGCGCGCGCTAGCCCAGGCCGAGTGGTACAATGGCGTGAAGCGTTACACCATCAAGGCTCTCTTGCCTGGGGATGAAGGCTTTGGTGTTCTCAAAGTCTACGCCGGCAAGCGTGGTTTGATGCATACCATCCGTGACATTCCTCATCCTCTTGCTTTTGCCATTCCTATCGTCCACTCAGGTGAGAATCCGCCATACGACTTTGTCACTCGCCACCCGACACCACACGCGCAGCGCCACGATATTTATGTCGTCCAACCGCAATGTCAACGTCTAGCACTTAACAATACCTTCGTATTTGCCATCCGTCAACACCCCAGCACCAGCTATACGTCTGGGCCGCAGTCAGTGCTTACACCTTCTTCGAACCCCGATGGTGGCGCCCAGCCTTATAACCGGCCTGGGTCAGCGATGAGCATTAGTGCAGCTTCATCAAATCCCAGCTCGGCCTCGGGGACCATTGGTGGTAAGAAGCCGGCAAAACTGGCTATTCAGACACCTGGAGGCAAGATCTTGCGACTTATGCGCAAGGAAGAGCGCAAGGGGATTTCCACTAGCAGCTCGCGTGCGGGCGATGATGATACGAGTGATGGTGGCACGTGGGAGACGATTATAAAATGTTCGGAGACAGGTACTTGGAGGGGCTTGGTGCTGGCGGATCGGACGGCAAGGTGGTGTGTGTTTGCAGAGTGGACGTGTATATGAGAGGGACATGGGTGGGGCTTTGCTGTCTTTTCCTGTCACTTGTATCCTTTCTGTTTCTCTTTTCTTTTCTTTCCTTCTCCCGTGTCTTCTGTCTTCTGCCTTTTCTTTTTTCTTTTTGGTTCGTGGTTGTAGCTTCATGGTGTTCCTTTTCTTCTTTTCCGTCTATACTTTCATATTTGCCCCTTCACCTCCTTCATTTTCTGCATCGCGTCTCCTCAACTCTTTGTTGTTCATTGCTGAGTTAATTGTTTGCTTTTGTACACCTGCTTCACTGGTTATAATCAAAGAAGTAGGTGTTGTTGATTGTTTGTCTTGGTTCTGGTTTCGTGTTTGGCTGTCTTACTTACATGGTGCACATGTTTCATAAAATAGTTGGTGATAATAGGAAAAGTTATCTTGACCATGTTCCGTTTGTTCTCATCTTATTTGTGACGATATAGAGGGCGCTTTCTACCTTGATGTATATGTGTATGCATGTATTTACGATTGTTCAACTACTATCGTTCTATAGTCTCTTGTTTGTTTTCGGAAAATAACTCCTTCAACACCCTCCCTATAGAGCCCCCGCTCGACATCCTGTCCCAAACGTGCAAAATCATATGCTGTCCCCTTCTCCCCTTTACTTATGCTCTCATCGTTCTGTTGTAGTCGTGTTGACTAGTCTCGGGTAGTGGCTGAGTAGCCCCCTGCTTCTCTTGCTAAGACGCAGACAGACCGCCAGAAATCCGGGTACTTGTTTCTTCTAGAGAGGAACTTGAGGTCACAGCATGCTGGCAATAAGACCTGCTGCCCTTTTGTTTCTCAGAAGCTTTCTCGCAAGACCTTGGCTATCTATGGTCTTTGCAGTGCCTTAGATTATATCCACCGGTGGCTTCGTACTCTGGGCTGGTTGCAAGCCCTGCATCTAACTGGGCAACTATGTCCCCATCGCTCGGGGTATTTGTCAAAGTCTCCATCGCCGGTTCTGGCAGCGAGGATGTGTCCCATCTCTATCCTGATTAGCCCCTTGTATCGGAAGGCACGGAAAGACATTTCGCTTAGGAAGTGCCTCCGAACAGCTCACCATGTACCGTACGACACCAAAGGAGTGCCTACATCACGCGGCAAGCATATCCCCATTCGAAGTGCTTGTTGAGGATGAGAACAGGAGGGAGACAATACGGGGGTACATAATAGATGATAAGCACATTATGCGAGGGTCGAATCTCAATCTGGTGGTGAAGAGGCTACACAAGCTCCTACTAGCGCAAATGGAGAAACACCCTAGTGAACTTTCAAGGCACTGCCCAGATCATAGAGCCGAAGGTTTTGCAGACAGGTTCCCCAAAAACACGAAAACGGCATGTCACGTCTTCAACATGCTACGCCGCAACCTGAGGCTCATCCATGAGATACAGCAACCAGAGCCCGAGCTGAGTTGATCGGGCACTATGGAGGCTACCATCCTCAAGAAACATGGGGAGGCAGGTCATTGCGACCACATATCACAGGGGAGCATTCCAAACAAGGGCAGCCTATGATGATACAACCAACCTCGGAACGGGGCAAGCAACAACGAAGAAGGATACAAAGAGGATGAAGGTGAGCGGGCAAAGGGGATAGAGAGAGAAGGAATGGCCGGAAAAAGTGTTTGCAGCAGCGGAAGGAGATGTCGTGGAGGGCCCCATGGGAAAGTGATGAGAGAGCTCTACTTTCGGTCACTAGCAAAAAAAGGGATTATACGATGCGGCAACAGCTATGCATTTGAAAGGACAAGCTCGATGTACTTCGCCAGGGCCTACTTCCAGTGCCGAAAGCCGGTGACCTTTTAGACTAACTTACACGAGGTCGTCGCACACCAAATATACCAGGTATTCAACCCCGGCGGAGTACAGCGGTGTTGTCCTTTTGTATGCCTGGCTGTTGCCGCATAGTTTCTATATAAATCTTTTCCCCTCTTTTTGCCGGTGGCCGGGAGTAGGGCTTCCTCAGCATCCTCACGTGAAGCCCTCCTCGACACCTCCTTCCGATCCTGCAAAAACATCCTCTAATCTCCTCCGTTCTCTCTGCCCTTCCGTCCCGCTCCTCTTCATCCCCTTCGTCCCCTTCGTCCCCTTCGTCCCCTTCGTGGCTGTTGGTCGTTCTGTCTCGAAGTTGGTTGTGTCATCCTGGGCTGCCTTTGTCTAGGACGGTCCCCTGTGGAATGCGGCGGCAGTGACCTGCCTCTCCGCGTTTCGTGGGGGGAAGCAGCCTCCGTGGTTTCCGATGGGTTTAGATCGGGCTCTGGTTGTCCCTTCTCCTGGATAAACCTCAGGCTACGGCGTAGCACGTTGGCGACGTGACTTGTCGCTTTCGTGTTTTTCAGTAGCTTGTCCGCAAACCGTTGGCTCCATGGCCTAGGCAGTGCCTTGCACATCCACCAGTGGCCCCGTTCCTTGGGATGGTTGCAAGCCCTGCATCCCAATGGGCAGTTGTGTCCCCATCGCTCATGGTACTTGTCAAAGTCTTCATCGCTGGTTCTGGCGGCGAGAGTGTGGCCCAGCTCTGTCCTGGAAAGCCCCTTGTATCGGCAGACACGGAATGGGGGTTCGGTGGGGACGCCAGCTCCAAGCGGGCGGTATCCTTCCTGTTCTTTCCACCATCCCTCATAGTCGAGACGTAGCTGGTCTCTCCTCCATTTTCGTGCTCCTGCGAGACTGAAGCGGTGTTCCGTTGCTTGTTTTTGACATCCTAGCTTAGCCTGGGCGTCTGCCAGTTCGTTGCCTTTTATGCCCATGTGTCCTGGGACCCATAGCACTCTGGCACGCCTTCCGGGTGTCTTGTATGCCATTATTGTTATTGTTATTATTGTTATTGTATTATTTTACGTCTACCTACTGTTATTTCGCAGTAATACGACGGCGTGTTCCGGACAGGAACTGCTGGTTGATGTCATCTTCCAGTAGCCTCTGGGCGGTCAGCGGTTGCAGGT